>CM054953.1:12314080-12554201 GCA_029168755.2 Tillandsia fasciculata
GAAGAAGCACTTTGGGGTGAACCACAACATTGTTGTCACCAATATCCCTGTTGGGTCCTTTTGCTTTGGTTACTTAGCTGCTTTTCTCTATCAAAGAGGTGAGGTTGGAGGAAGCCATAAGTGCTTCGGAAGCGGATGCTACAACATCACCTTTATTATTTGGGGCTCCACTTGTTCTATAGGAACTATTCTGTGTACAATACTCTATATACGGTCTCGGAGACTCACATTAATTACCTAAGATTTAGTTAACATGTTATATGTATATCTATATATATATATATATATATATATATATATATATACACACACCGTATAGCTAACTTCAGGTGATACTCCCTTTTTTTTTGAATCGGTTTTGAGTGTCATCACTTTACAATCTCAGGTTGTGGAGTTTTTTCATATATGTTTTGGAAAACTCATGTGAATGATGGGCTTCACAAATATATATATATATATTTATAATTATATTTATTTTCTTGCTGTAGCAATATGCGTACAAATAAAGTTGGTAAGTACACGTAGCTTAAAATTTAGATAGTACGCCACGTACTTATGCAAAAAGAAAAAAGAAGAGAAATTATCAACTTATTTAATTATGCCTTTTTACTATACATAGGAATTAAAATGAATGATTAATGTATGGATTGAGTACTCTGATCCAATTGCTTGTTCATGAAAACAGTTCTTTGATTATTTGAAAAAGTTGTTGGATGAATACAATTAAAAAACAACAAATCTAAAATCCCTAATTCGTACTTTTTTTTTTTTTTGTTGGCAGAGAACATATATTTAAGGGAGTTCCACTATATATATATATATGTATAATGATTAGATTCAACATAACTGTTCAATCATCAATAAAATTAGCTTGTGAATTTATTTTGGGATTTATTGCACACCGGTAACTAGCTAACTAATTTCTTGGTTTATAAGAGGTCAACCAATCTTTTTTTTCTTTTTTCTTTTTTTTGGGAGAAAGATAGTAATCTGCTTTATTAATTCAATTTTTTTTTTTTATAAATAAATTTAGCTAAAAATATAAAATAATCGATGAGATTTTCAATTTGAGAGCTTATATATAGACTATATATCAAGCCATTTTATCCCCTTCACAATAGAGGAACGGTGTCGACCTTTTTCCATTACTTGGTGAAATTAGGTCAGGCCACGCTAAAACGACAAAGATAATTAAAGAAAACTAATACAAATTTTAATTCCAAACCAACATTAATTAATGTCATTCCACAGAGAATTTTGTCTTTCCTTTTCTTTAAATCATATTCAAACAGTTATCTATCGCTAATATATTCAGTACTAATGTATAGTGATAGAACTAATTAGAATGGATTTGTTTAATTCACAGGCTCATGATAAATGGTTAATTTTCAGAAAAAAGAATAAATTAACTTATGTCGCTTTTCAGCTACAAGACAAAAACATGTTAAATTGTGGCTATAATTTGGTACTTCCCCTTCTAGCTGTTGAGTAATAGATTTTTGTATATATATATAGACCTTAAAACTGGTTGGTTGGATATTACCAGCCCAATATATATATATAGTAGAGCAGTTATTGCCAAGCTAAACCTGTTCCACATAAAATCTACCATTTCTTAATTAATTATGTCTTTACTTTTATTCCTCACCATTATTAAAGAAAACATATAATTTTCATCTAGGTCTTAATAATTTGAAGCTTTGCTTGATTTACAATGTTTTTAATTAGCTTTGCTTGTCTATTTTCAATGGCAACAGTATTAAGTTAAGTGCTCTCATTTGTTAATTATTGAAAAATAAAATAGAGTTTGCTTTTTACAATGTATTTGATATCTTGAAAAATTTAGTATTCTGTAAAAATATTAATTTATTTTTACTGTTTGGAGTGTGAACTTAAAAGAAAAAACTCTGATTTAAATTTAAATTTCAATACAAAAAATTAAATTTTAAAATATAATTTTTAATTTTTAATTTTTAAAAATTTAAAATTAGGATTTAAATTTCAAATTTAAAAATTTCAAGTTTGAATTTGAATTTTAAAAGTTTAAAATTTGAATGTGAAATTTTAAATTTAAAATTTCAAAATTGAATTTGAATTTTAAAATTTTAAAAATTGAATGGAAAATTTTAAATTTTAAATTTTAAATTTTAAATTAAAAAATTTAAAATTTAAAATTTAAAATTTTATAATATTAATTTTAAGTTTTAAATATAAAATTTTATTTTTTGAAAATAATAAATTTTAATTTTAAAATTATAAATTTTAATTTTAATATAATAAAATTTAATTTTACAGTTTAGCATTTTAAATTTCAAATTTTAAAATTAAAATTTAGATTTTATTTTTTATTTTTTCAGTTTCCAATTTTAAATTTTAAATTTTTAAAAATGGGTGAAATGTGAAAGTGGGCGAGTGAGAAGTCGTACGTGGAAATAGTAAATTTATTTTCGCAGGTCTTATTATTATTATTATTTTTTTCCAAAAATACTTCGAAACATAAATAATACGTCTGGGTCATCCGAACGGGCTAATTAAATCTAAACGGGCTGACTAATAAAAAAACAAAGTTTTTTAAAAAATAAAATAAAATGATTCAAAATTTTGTTTTGAAAGTTTTTCAAACGGCCTTCAATATTTTATAAAAGTTTAAAGTTAGTTTCTGGTTAAGCAAAACGCATGTGAGTGATCTTTGATAACAAAAATTTATAATTAATTTGGTGTTTCTGGTAATATTATTTGATAAAGCTACACTTTATCAAATAGCATTATGTTAATTGTAGAAACAGAGTTAGATGGGCCCTTTAAGTAAATAAAAAAAAAAAAAGAAAAAAGAAAAAAAAAAGGTCAATATCGTGGTGTCTCCAAGTAATTAAATTAATTTTCTGAATTCACCCATTCTATCATGATTTTAAAAAATTATTTTTACCATATTTTTTTTACTAAAAATAATAATTTATTAAATATAAATAGGATATAAGATAAACACTGAGATATTATTTGGGTACGATAATAAGGGAGGATAAGAAATTATCCCTCACGTTTTTTTCAAATAAAATTAAATTTTTAAGTTTATTTTTTTTAATAAATTTATACTAAATTTTTAAATTTTTTAAAATTTATACCAATTTTTATATACAATTTTTTAAATTTTTAAAAGTTCATAAAATTTTCAAATTTTAAAATTTTTTAATATTTTTTTATATACAAGTAAATACATGTATATTGAGAGTGCGTGTTTAAACACGCACTCTCAACATATTTGTTTAGACACGCATGTTCAAAGTGCGTGTTCAACTCAATCCTAGTCTTCTTCCTCTGCTGACGTGGCGTGCACACGTGGCGCCCAGTTGGCACCCATAGGACCATTTTTACAAATACAAATTTTGTAGGATTATTTTCAAAAATATAAAATTTTAGAAAATTATTTTTTTTAAAAAAACTAATATAAATAATTTGGTGTAGCTGCTACACACTAAACTTCCTCCTTGAAGCAGTAGAACAATATTAGGTTAATTAATTGGATAGTCCACTTCTGAGGTGGTGGACCAGGTCCAGGGAATTTATTTTCCCACTAGATACTAGAAATTGACATGCACTTTTGGGACAAATCACAAGATGGTTAATTTAAGATCTACAAAGATTTTAACTTTGAACCTTTTCTTGCACATGGGTGGGCATTTCCTCCACCATTTATTAGCCGAAAGCAAAGTGTACTACATGGCATTGTAACCATAATCGCTTGGGGGGAGCATTTGGTGAAAAGAATAATGAGGATGTTGGCTATGATTTTAATGCCACAACCAATATTCAACCAAAAATATATAGTAACTGTAATAAATTAGATCTAACATTGGTCCAAAAAAACTTATTGATCTTTTGAACTTGATGAAACATTTATAGAAGCACTGCTTAAGTTTAATAATTAACAGTTTGAGAACATCTAAGTAAAAGTAAAGCAAAATTCTTCTACAGTATAACCACCGTTCTGGGAGTTTGATTTGAGTAACTATAAAATCGGTCTACTAGTAATCTTGTTGTTTTCAATGTTAATCCACTTAATTTCTCAGGATTTTCTTATATATGAGTAGCTATTTATAGGTTCCAAAGAATGTGGATATGAAGTAATGGCACGCCATTAGACTATTTTCATCCTCACTGAAGATGAATTTAAATTGCGTAACTATGATTTTGTTCGGCGAATTGAACAATTTTTTTTACCGTGATTTTTTTTTAAAAAAATTCATGCCTATTGTTGAGACAAAAAAAAATTACCACGTGACAAAATATACGATCAAAATGACCGAATTAATAAAGTCCAATTAAAGAATGACACGTGATATTTTGACCGAGTTAATAAAGTCCAATTAAAGAGTGATGCGTGGTATGAAGAATAGTCAAACAGGTCAACCGATCTGGACGAATTAAGAGCCGATGAAAGACACTTAGATCTTGACAAAAAAATAGAGTTGGATCGGCTGTCCAAGTAAACAGTGGGATTTTCCGAATGAGAGGACGATCTTCGGCTCTATGAGTCGAATAGGGATACGGACCAAAACTTAAAAAGAATAATTTCAGAAAACGAACAAGGCAAAATTACAAAATGCAAATCTCGGGATCAACACAATTTTGGCAAGTAGCACCCTGTATCAATGATTATCGAGGATCATGCATTAATCCTTAATGACGCGCAATGTTCGAGAATGAACTGGACTGAAGAGGCGACACTACTCACTCGAGGTGAGAAACTTTTCGAGGGAAAACAGCCGAAGAATACGCCATTCCTTGAAACGATGATTTATTCCAAGAGAGGTTCGTGCACGTATAAATAAGCAAATTTTTTTTTGATAAAAGGGTCCTGCAATCGTGTAAACTAGCAATCACACCAGCATTTCAATATCTTCAATTTTTGCATCCGTAATTTTTCTAGACTAGATTTGCCGCAATTCTTTATAACTTTTCTTATAGTTTTTTTTAGACAGATTTATTGTTTTCCTCTACTGCTTTCCTAAGAGTAATTTTAATCTTGTAACTGAACTTTGTAATCCCGTCCGTTTCAAACAATACAAAGTAATCCGCTATTTCGATCGAGTGAATTCTTTTAAGAACTTTGAATTTCCTTCTGTTTCAGCTCTCCCAAGTCGAGATTCGCTCAATTTTTGAGTGAGAAGAACTCGGTTGAACGGATTCCTTCTCGACCTAATCATTTGGCACGTGACGCATTTAGCTTAGATGGTCATTTACGAAATCGATCGCAGACTGGACCATATCAACGGTCAAAGCTCACTCGAATTCGAACCACAACACCTATATATATATATATATATATATATATATATATATATATATATATATATATATATATATGTCCATTTTGTATGGTCCTCTTTAATTTTGAATGAGAACATTTTGTATGGTCCTCTTTAATTTTGAATGAGAACATATGAATACTTTTCTTCCAAGACTATATAGGATAGATACTCTATTATAGGTCACGGTATATAGCCTACAAAGATAAAACATGAATAAACTTGTCTTTAGTACCTCCCCATCACACTCCACATGGACCATTCATGCAATATCTCCCTCATCAATGTGTATCCTTTCTCTCAAAAAAACATCATCATTGTGTGTATCCTTTCTCTCAAAAAACAATGTATATCCTTTCTCAAGAAAAGCTCCAAAGAATATTGTAGATTGTCTACCCTAGAGGGAAAGGAAGGTATATTGCACAATTTCTATGACAAATTGACAGCTATTATTGAATATAATGTATTAAAATATTATTATCTGATTGTTTAAATTTTTGAAGATGATCGTTTTATATTATTAACATGGTATTAGCCGAGTTGAAATTTTTAAGTTTGAGTTCAAGTACTATTAGTTCCTAGCTAACTTCTTTTAATAGTTTTTTTTATTTAATTATTCTAAGTTTTGAGTCCAAATATGAAGAAAAATATTAAAAATAACATATTAATTTACCAGCTGTTATACATTTTGACTATTAAGTATTCGCATGTCATCTGGCTCGAGACCTTCTTTGCGTGCTTTGCGGTTGTGAAAACGAGACAGTTGATCACCTTTTTGTATCTTGTGTCTTCACGCGGTTCGTTTTGGGGATGGGCGTTGGAGCCATCTGGCTCGAGAACCCCGCGGAGAACGTTAGAGGTGTTTGGGAGAAGCGGGTGGCATCGGTTGGCCCAGCTGCTAGGGACAAGACACTTTCGTACCTGTCGGCGGCTTGGGCGGTCATTTGGGCAATTAGAAACAACTTTATCTTTCGCCAAATTCACTCGGACCCCCTTGGGGCGATCCTTTGGATCAGTTGAGACCTACGTCTGTGGGAAGGCCGGCAGTAATACACAATTTTAATTAATTGTGGATTCATAAGTCAAAGTCCCTCTTTTTTTTTTTTTTTTTTGGGACTTAGCTGTCCCACTTTTTCTTATTTAGTTCATTTTCGTTTTAAATGAAGCGGGTAGCGTGCTATTTTTTTTCAAAAAAAAAAAAAAAAAAAAATCGTATGCCTAACTTTGTTAATGATTGACGCAACATTACTCGGAAACGAAAATTCAAATCTGACCAAAATTCGTCGTCGATTGAAGTTGTAACCAAATATTTAGGTAAGCCAAAAGCGAAACTAACTTATAGAACTAAGTTACTTAATATTCGACAAATGGGTGAAAGAAAAAAAATGATGAAATTGGAAGTGGGGGAGGCCAAAAGTGTGAGATGGACACCTAAAAATGAGAGAGAATCGATCAGTAGGAGCCCAGCATTAGAGGCAGAAGCATTTATTGCCGTGAAGCTAAAGGATGTGGACACATTAACTGGATCTGAAACACACTGCCCATGTCATGCTGACACAAGTATGATACAATAATTATATCCATTTTATTCAAAATATTATTTTCCTGTGAATTTAACTATTGATAGTGACAAATGATGTGGTTTCAATTCCCCCAAACAAATTTGTTGATGTTGATAGCTTATTTATGTACCTGACAATGTTTTGAATATTATTATGTGTGACATTAATTATTTTTTTATGTGATGTATTGAATTTATTATTATTATTATTATTTATTTTTATATTTTTAAATTATACTACTCAATGCATCTATAGATCGGCGAGCATTAGCATTAGTATTCTTATTATTAGTGCATAATAATTTAACAATAATTTTTCCTTTAAGTAAAAAAAAGAAAAGAAAAAAAAAAAAAAAAAGAAGGAAATCAATTTGTCTCTGTTGTTACTGGGGAAATGGGATAACCTATTATTGTTAAAAGAAAAAGAAAAAGAAAAAAAAAACTCACACAAATATTCTCAAATTAAACGAAATTAAATACACCATTTAACCTGAATTTCTCTATTCTTTAAATTTCCTAGTTCGAAAAAATTTGCAATTATGCAATGGGTATTCATGGGCCGTGCCATAGAGATTTAACGGGCCCAGCCCAGAAAAAGTAACTTTGTTTTTGGGTTTCTATTATTTTGTTTCAATTGTGGGCCTATAAGAGTAGTCCGTATATATGGGCCCAAATAGGCCCAATTGATATAGGCTTAATTGGGGTCCTACTCATTAGCCTTTTTTTTAAAAAAAAATAGACCCCTCAATTTTATGTTCATCTTATTGACACACCCCTCAACTTAACAATTTCTTTGATTTCATTAGTCATTCCACTTAATTGTTGACTTTATTAATTACAAATTTTATTTGTTATATACCATTAATTCGGTGTCAATGAAAAAAATTAAGTTGACGGGGCCGTATCAAAAGAGCCTATACTTGAGGGGGGGTCACCGCAAATTTGGTCAATTTTATTAATTATAAGCCCTTATTGGAGTAACAAATTCATGTTATGCTCACAATCAATGTGACAAAAAAGACACAATTCGTACGTACCTCCTGCATGTTCCTTAAGCCTTATCATAATCAATCATTTTAACAAATAATTTAAGTGACATTAGAGTGTATGCATGCTTGTTGACTCGAACTTACATAAATCCAATACTAATGCTAAGAAAATAAAATTTAAGTTAGGGCTTAATTTAATTCCACCATCAATGATTAATTAATTATAAGGAGCAAAAACATGCGTGCATGTGATGAGGATATGGACAAACCCAGTAAGTTAAGCTAAGCCAACTCATCAAGGAGTGTGTATGCACCAAGAAGTAGAGAGGTCCAAAATGGATGTAATAAGAATTGCATGGAAAAGCTTGTTGTGTGGCAATGATTTGTGTGGGTTGGGGCACACGTGAACAGAAGGAAGAAGAGTAGGTTTCTTGTCTCAATTATTGCCTACACCGAGTGTACTGTATCGGTCCATGCTCACGCAACACTTTCCTAGTCGACTGTGTATCGATCTCCAGTGATCTTTTGAGCTAAAGCTTAAAGTGATCGTTGGATGTTTAGACCGAAACAAGCTAGCTAGCTAGGGAAGTAATGTAATTTGTGATGACACGCACGCGCGACACATCAGTACGATCTAAACACGATTATTTGTTACATTCGATGTGCCAGTACTTAGAATCTTGTAATGTGGTGTTGGAAATTTGATTCGTGTCTTCAGCCAGGTGCATGCATGGTTACATTCGACGTACTGGAAGTGCATAGATGATGCGGTGCATCCAGTGCATGCAAATGTCTGCTCTTCTCTGGCATGCACAAGGAGGCTTCATGACATATAGGAGAGCAATATTAATCTTTGGACTCATCTAAAACCCTAACTCTGGATCGAGAAGGAACAAGAGGACCCATTTTGACCTATGCCCCCTCCGAGTTATCTCTCACGAGAGTCGTCCCGCTCCACATTACAGTATGGTCACGAGAATCGTTGCAGTCCATTATTTTTCTAGGATTTCACTGTTGGGCCGATTATACGTAGCTATATATAAATTGATCAGTACCATTCAGGACTAGAAATTATTCAAAATACTGTTCATATAGATTGTTATTGTCACATGCTATTAATATAGCTTATATGAATTTGCGAATATATCATCAGCAATTAATATATACCGAGTTTTATGGGGACCCAAAGTATTTCTCGTATGTAATTTGGAGATTGATCTTCGGTGAAGAGTACAAACAAGGAGTTGTCATGTACTTTAATTGTGGGACATTTGCCATGAGAACATGTCACTTGATTCCTGCATATATAAATTATATAATAATGTGTGGAATCTTATTGGTGCAGGCTACAGTTCTAGATAGGCACTGTCCATGTCCGAGACATTCTAGGTAAATAATAGTAATATCAAATGGTTGATGAGCTCCTATATAGGTAGCAAGGAAAATTTTCTAAGCATCTTTAATTTTATTTAGCTTGTTTGTTGGAAAAGGAACCGTACTAATTCACAATTTGCATCTTTTGATTTGGATAGATTAATGTAGATGCAACCCCCGAACTTATGCGTTATTAATTAGAGATAGGTGCTACATTCTTAACTAATCATGGATAGTGAAAAAGATTCTTTGGTTTGTTAAATTAAGAAACAACAATAGCATGTGTTACGTACGTATGCAGTATCGATCTACATGATTTACGTACGGTTCATTAGATTGAGTTTGGTTTAATTTATCTTTTTTCAGTTCATTAGAGTTTAGTTTGAATTTTACTTTTCCGAAAATGGTTTTGACTTGTCGCTGTTCTTTAATTTGGGACTTGACGCTCATCTTAATTTTTCTTCACTAAGATACACACCCTAAGAGAAATATGCTATAAGTAAACTTAGTTATGACAAAAGGGTAAATTAAAATGAATTGTTTGGTTAGTATTCAATTATTGCAACAAGATTAGCCCAATATTCTTGAATAGAAATCTCAATGACAACTGCAGCCACGATAACAATGATGATGATAGTGATGATTGATTGATAGCCGTGATGGTGATAGAAGATGACTGATGGTAATGTAGATGACGAAGATGACAATGGCGGGTGAAAGCGGAGATGACAACAATAACAGTAACAATTATATATATACGACATCGAAGACGATGGTTGTGATTATTATCGCGGTGAATGATATTGATGGTGATGACCGTTGCGGTGGCGGCACTAATCTGACATTGCTAATTGTAGTGAATTATAATGCGATATTTGTGATAATTAATATGGTTGTACGTATAGTCGCGACTATACTAGTGATCACTAGTTCAGTATTACATGACGATGGTAATTAATCGTAAAGATGGTATTGGTGATAGTACGGTGGTTGTGGCAATGATAGTTAGTTGTGAAAGTGATGCTAGCAGTACTGATGAGTAGCGGTAACAATGGAATAGTGGTGGTGGCGGTGGTTGTGGTGGCCGCATTGGTGGTAATGACAAATTGAGACATGACATGCCGCACTATTATCGATCCTTTATTGCCAAGAAATATGGATTGCCATCAGAATATAAGATAAAATATAAGATTGTTAGAGAATCCTCAATGCCAATTATGTTAGCTTTCAGTGTTGAACCATATCTTATTATATATATATATATATATATAGAGAGAGAGAGAGAGAGAGAGAGAGAGAGAGAGAGAGAGGGGAAAGGTTGGAATATTATTAATAGTACCAAGTCATTTGTGCTATTAAATTTTTAACTCTTAAATTAAAAGATGTGTGGTTGAGATAATAATAGACTCTTTGGGTTTAATAGGTGGTTGGAAAAATAGTAAAATCTAACAGGTGAAAATAATCAAATAGATTGATCTAAGGATAGAAAACTTGATAGCACTAATAATTTCGTACTATTAATAGTATAGTAGCCGGACACACACTCTCTCTCTCTCTCTCTCTTTATATATATATATATATATATATATATATATATATATATATATATATATATATATATATATATATATATATATATATAAAATTAGGCTGGAATACTATCGATAGCACCAAGTCATGGTGCCACTAAGTTTTTAGCCATTGGATTAAAAAATGTGTAGTTAGAATAATAGTGGTCCTCTAGAGTTTAGTGGGTGGTTGGTTGAATAGTAAAAATCTTAGAACCCGCTATAATCTCAACCGCACATATTTTAATCCAAGGGCTAAAAACTTGATATCACAAATTATTTGGTGCTATCGATAGTATTCTAGCTGGACTATATATATATATATATATATAGAGAGAGAGAGAGAGAGAGAGAGAGAGAGAGAGAGTTGTGCTGGAATGCTATTGATAGCGCTAGTCCAACTTTGCCATCCATTTTGTAGCCATTGGATTGCATTGAGATTCGTGCAAGCCATTTAATTAAAAAGAATTTTTTTTTACTTTTTACCTTCTCTTTTTACTTTTTCTTTTCTCTTTTTTTTCATTAAAGAGCCTCCACGAATCTCAATGCGATCCAATGGCTACAAAATGGGTGGCAAAGTTGGGCTAGTGCTATCAATAGCATTCCAGCCCAATTCTCTCTCTCTCTCTCTCTCTCTCTCTCTCTCTCTCTCTCTCTCTCTATATATATATATATATATATATATATATATACACACACACACACACACACACACACACACACACACACATCCTTATCTTTTAAAATTATGTTTTGTTGAGTATTTGGTGTGTAAAAGATTTAATTTTGAGTCTCACAGGCTGGATCTCATCTAGTAATTGATTTACACTATAACAAAATTATGATATAATAATATTTTGAAGTATTTTTAAAATTTTTAAAAAATACCGTTAATAAAAATACCGACACTTATTAGTATCATTATATGTGCAGTTGTTAGGGTGTATAGCGACACATTATTTAATATGTCCTAAAAATATGTCTTTATAATATAATTTTGAATATATATGAAATATAAATATAAACTAATTTTATTGCAGTGTTATTTTTTTTTTTTTTATTTGCAATATGTCATGAATATACTAGATAAGAAAATGATTGAGCTCACTGTTTATATATAGCAACCCAATCAATCTATAAGCATCTTTAAACCTAGCATACAAATTAGCGCACCACTATTGTGGTCCTGTATAATATTACATTAGTATGCTTGCTTCAGATTAATAATTAAAATTGGTATCATTAATTTTTGCTTTCAATATTTAATAATTTTTTATTATCAAAAAATAATTAAATTAAAATTAAAATTAAAATTAAAATTAAAATTAAAATTAAAATATAAAATATAAAAATAATTTAAAATTAAGTTTGTACTTCAAAATATAAAATTAAATTTATAATTTAAATTCAAACTAAAATTTAAATATTAATAATTTAAATATTAATAATTTATATCAAAATATTGAAATGATAAGCTAAAATTTTAAATATAAAATTTTAAAAATTTAAATTTTAAAATTTAAAATTGAGTGGATAATTCAAAATATAAAACTAAATTTTGATTTGATTCAAATTCAAATATAAATATAAATTTAAATTTATAGATCAAATTCAAAATGCTTGATTGAATTTATATTTTAATTTAATTACTAAATCAAAATATAGAAGTTAAAATTTAATTTCTAAATTTAAATTTATATTTAAAATTAAAATTAAAATTAAAAAATAAATTAAATCTTTTTTGTTCATTCGGATTCTGATTCTGTAGTGAAAAAGGGACGAATCAAACACGCCATATATGTTCGCCAAACATTTTATCTCCTGTTTTTTTTTTTTTTTTGGCCACATAAATTGAATGCTAAGAAGGATACATATATAAATATTAATAATACGCCCTCTCTCCAAATTTTTTTATTTCTTTCTTTAAATAAATTAATGTCTCTTCAATTAATGCAAAAAGGGGCGAACCAGCCCTTGTTCACCAAACATTTTATCTCCTGTTTTTTTTTGCCACATAAATTGAATGCTAAGAAGGATACATATATAATTAATAATAATTAATAATATGCTCTGTCTCTCCAAATTTTTTTATTTCTTTCTTTAAATAAATTAATATCTCTTCAATTAATGCTTTTGGAACAGTTCTAATATTTTTGAAGAATATGGCTGTACAAATTTTGATCCAAACTTTTTCTTCTACATATTAATCACAAGTGCTACAGCGCTTTTTGAAATATTGGTAATCCATGTTACTGAAAATTGAACTAGAGAATCAAAATTACTAAAAATTAAGGTATAATAGTCTTTAAATTAAATACCTATTTCTAATGCATTAACCAGTACGTCTCTATGATTTGATTTTTGAGATAAAAAATAATTGTAATTTTCAATTGAAGGTTTATGGTAAAACCCAAAACAGAAAATATGCCGCTGAAATAAGATTCATTATGTAAGAGAATAATTACACCGACTTCTCGTCTACAATAGAATAGTTTCAACCCGAGTCCTTTTCTTGAATCTCTCTCACCTTCTCTCGTCTTCTATAAATCTAGAAGACTTTTTTTTTTTTAAACGCATCTCTCGTCTTCTACAAATCTAGAAGACTTTTTTTTTTAAACGTACCTGTATGTATATACAAAATTATAGACATATTGGCCATACCATATGGATATAGCTAAAGTTGACTAAATCCTACTACCAACGTACATGTCATATGGGTATGGTTAAATCCGACCACCACCATGTCATATGGGTGTGGTTAAATTCTACCACCATCATGTCATATGTGTGTGATTAAACTCTACCATCATCAAAATAATAGCACATATACTATATTTATAGCTTACATCAAAAGCTATTCAAATCCTAATTTAAATAAATTTTTATTCTAATTAATATTTAAATCTTAAATAGATTAATATTTAAATATTAATCTTAATCTAACTAGAATTTAATTACAAATCTAATCAAATCCTAATAGAACAATCTTTAGTCTTTTGTTTTCTAAATATTAGTATCGGTGTTAAGAAAATAGAATTTGGACTAATCCCGTATATCCCGACCACTTGGTAATAAAAAAAAGTTAAGAAATTACCAATCTTTTATATTATTATTATTATTGTTATTATTATTATTTAAAATAAAAAATACGTTTTATTTCTTTAGGAAATAAATTCAGCTACAAAGAGATATAACCAGATCAACCTTGCTGGTAGTTAAAACAAAAAACACTATGTTACTACTTAACGCAATGAGAATCCCATAAGCTTCTAAGCTAGCGAGCTAACAATTGATTTGTGGTGGTTTGTCGAAAATTCTTTTATTCTACGTACTCCAGCCATAAAACCCACCATGATGTCGTAATTGTTTGATTGCTAGCTCCGGTCTTCTTACACATCCTCCTTTCAGCCTGCTTATGTCCCAAAATCTATCAACTGAAGTGCAGTTAGCAAAATCCATCTAATTCGAAAACATGCCCTCAAATAAAATTTTGATAATTTTACATTCTACGAAAAAGTAGTTTATGGTCTGATTCGATCCATTAAAAATCAAAATATTTTTAAGTTTTCAATTTAATTGTAGTAACTCATCAACTTTGGATCATATAATTAATGAGTTGTTTGTGTTTAATATATTGAGTGCCCTATACTTCCCTTCAGTTGGGTCATATATATGTTGGCGAGTGGAAAGCTGGCATATCTGGCTCCAATTATAGTTATATTTTAAGGTATTCATTTACTTATTTTGAGGCTCTTGTTTTGTTAGTACGTAACACATTAACATTTTTTTTTTTATAACTTTTTTTTTTTTTTCTTTTTCTTTTTTTGTTGTTGTTGTTGTTGTGGAAGAAATGGAAATAGTGAGATCAATTAACTAAGCTAGCCCGTGAGTGATATTTGGAGGCATTCACAGCTCACACTCACGAAAGGGATCCCTTCAAAACACGCATTGCGTTACCATCTTGTGCACCATGCCAAACCCCAAACAACCTCTCCCCTTGACGCTTTCGATGCTTCCCTTCCATCACGAGAGCTAGAGCCCAGCTTATAATTTGGATTCCCCCTTTTCAATCTCTCTCTCTCTCTCTCTCTCTCTCTCTCTCGCGGTGCCCCACGCGCCTCTCCTCACACATTGCATCCCTTTCTCGCCTTGCGTTCGTTACCATCATAATTAGCGTTTGTTTGGCTCTGCTGTTATTTCAGCTACAGTTGCTTGGAAGAAGAGTTTCGTAAACAACAAAAATCTAGAGCGTACATATACTTTGATATAAAGTTTAAATAAGATTATGCGAGTCAAAAGTAGAAATTCTGATTTGGTATATATTCTTATGTTATTATCGTGAAAAGTGCTTCTTCTTGCGCATGAGGTCCTAGATCATTCTACCTGCGTACAAAATTTTATAATCTTTCACGTACATTGATGTGATAACTTCTTATTAGTTTCTTTCTAAATCAAAATGCTCCACGTCGCATGTAAGTAATTAAATGGTGTAGAAAGTTTAAGTGGGCATAACATTACTCATAGTTAGTCATCTATTCTACTCCATTTTGATGCATGAAGGGATGCAAAAGACCATTCCTCTGACTTTTCCTATCAAATCGATTTAAAAGCTAACAAAAGAGTATTAACGATATCTTCAAAATTTCGAATTTAAGTTACTATAGAAAAAAGGTTACACTATATATATATATATATATATATATATATATATATATATATATATATATATATGTTAGTAATTAACCAGGGATGGTTTGTTATTACTAGAGGTGACAGTTACTTGGAGTGTATATATGAATTTTCATATTGAATAATTGTAGCAACTTGGTAATTAATGATGCAAATTAATTAAGCCATTACTCCTTAGTGGCTGCAAATGTATTACCTTCGTATATATAGTTAGTGGCTTTCCTTTTCGCACGAGCTCTTTTGTTGTTTTGTATAGTAAAAGAATGTTTGGTACCATAAGATGGTGGTGACATTTTTTAGTTCGCGAGCTACTTTTGCAAGTTAATCGATAAATCACGGAATTAGAAAGTAAAAACGCCCTAAACAATGGACTTAAATTGGGAATTTGGGAATCAGATTGGTCTAAGGCCCATCATAAATCTTATTTTACTCAAAAGCGGACTACATTTTTTGCATCATTCCTTTTTCTGAAGTTAAAATTCCCCTAGCTACCAAGTTTTTTTTTCAGGGTTAAAAACGTATAAAACTTACTTGAATCATGACATAATTTTTTTTAAAAAAATATTGTTTAAAAGTTTGATTTTACTATCTTACCTTTTAATTTATTTGATTTGAATAATTAATTAGATAGCACTTTTTTTGTAGGATTTGATGCATATATGCATGGAGCATTTTAACGTATTCTAATATAGAGTAGTATCTCGGGTGATCATTCACGCGATTATGTTCTAGTTAACAAGTGTTGCACTCAAATTTTTAAGTAGAAGTGCACGTCATCAAATTGCTCAAATATTTACAACAAAATTTGAAATTATATATTGAAATCACCACTTTTAAAGATTGGGTGATTATCCCAAAACTGACCATATATATATAGTATAGTTTATATACTTTTAAAAGCACAAGCAAAATTATATTTGTGAATTTTTTACCATTATATTTACATTGAGATTTGTTCAATTGTAAAGTCAACTAAAGAAAAAAAAAAGAAAAAGTATAATTGTACAAATCTTAATACAAATTCAATAGTAAAAAATTTACAAGCATAATTCGGCTTGTGCTTTTGCTTTTAAAAGTATATAAGTTCTCTCTCTCTCTCTCTCTCTCTCTCTCTCTCTCTCTCTCTCTCTCTATATATATATATATATATATATATATCTGTTAAGCTAGCTCCATATATTTTCAATTTTTTCATCCTTTAGTAGAATATATATAGTAGTATAAAGCTAGGATCAAAAAAGTTTGTGGAATTATTGTGATTTGAGAAGGATTGATAATTGAGTCATTTCTTATCGGCATCAATTTTTAAGTAATGTGTAGCGTATGGTATCCAGTCATTTTTAAGTTAGTTTGGTTCTGTAAGATCATGGGTTGATTCTCGGACCATGCATTCGCGTGTAGAATCTTTCGTACGTATCCATCACTTATGAGAAAGGTTTGTTTGATTAATAAAAAAAAATTGAGTTCTAAATTTTGCATCTTCAGTTATTGGTTTAATTCGAAAAACAAATTACAGGAATTGAAGTTGTTCTGACATTATTAGTACTTAAGTGAACTTTACATATGCAGTTTCCTGTCGCCAAATTTACTTTGTAAGTTTAGTTTATTACCACGAATGGACTACGTGACGTAACTCAAAAGGAATTTTCTCTATCCCTTCTTAATAAAAAAAACAAAGCATGTGACATTCTCATGAGTCCATTAATTTATTTTTTATTTTTTTAATCCAAACAGTAAATCAATGGGCAATTTGGGTATTTCATTGCCCACATGATTATTTTTTCTCTGTTGCTCATAACATGGCGTCTTAGGAAACTCAGGCAATTTCTTAATGTCATTGTTTACTAATCTTAATATAAATGTGAGAGCTCATTACTTCATTTAAGTGCTCAGAGAGAGAGAGAAAGAGAGAGAAAGGGAGAGAGAGATGGTCTCCAGGGAGCAAAAGAAAGCAGCTCTACAAGAGAAGCTGCAGCTTCTTCGATCTGTTACTAATTCCCAAGCAGTAATTAATCGACACAATCTCCTAATCTCTTCTCTTCGTTTTCTCCTTCCTTTCTCTTCCATTAAGTATATATTGCCCACATGATATTAGGCTATTCAGATATATCTTATTAGTTTAATTTGGTAATGTTGTACTCTCGAAATTAAAAAAATGTCACATTGAGACTGATGCTTGTACAAACTGTACTTGTTATATGGTTATACTAAGTTATTAACTGTTGTGCTCAGTTAATAACATTTTCAAAGCTTATCTTTGCATTTGAGTCATGTGTTAGCTAGCCATCTCTCTTTTGCCTTATCTTGTCCAACAAATTGTTCCATCCAACAAAAAAAAAAAAAAAGCTAGTAAATTAATTGTTCTCCTACCTAGCTATCTAATTATTACAACATGTAATCAATATTAAACTTTCTAAGTATTCCTTGTCATGTTACATTGAGCATTCACACTTTGATATATATATATTTTGCGATTAATTTACTTGCAAAACACACTGATAAAAATTCATTATTATGAATTTATTTGGTTTCTTAATCATTAATTTATTTGTACTTTACAAGTAACCAAATTATGTACGATTAAATATATTAAGCTAATTACCGAATTCTGGTCTTTATGCACCTTGCAGCCAAATAAAACCTCAATTATAGTGGATGCTACCAAATACATTCAAGAGTTGAAGCAAAAAGTTGACGCTTGTGTGAAAGATCTTGCCGAGGATAGCAGCATGCCTATGGTAAGTGCAAAAACCTGACTAGATCACCACTAACATAAGCAACTTATTTGCATCTCAAAACTAAATCACAGGTAGAAAATGCTGAAGTTCAAGTTGCTAGTACTAATCTTTACTATAAATACGGTTCAAAAACTCCCCGGTCCTCCTAGCGAGTACATTAATAATTATCTGGGATTTATCAAAGTGTTAAATTTAACTGTTAGTACGTACATTATTACTTTAATACGTACTAACTTAAACTGCTTTAGATGTGTACCCTCATATGCATGTGCTTCATCTTATAAACGTAAATAGGTTATTGTTTCGACGGTGGAGAAGGGCCTACTCATCAATGTGTTCTCCGAGAAGAGTTGTCCCGGTTTGCTCGTCGTGATACTAGAGGTATTTGAAGATTTGGGTCTTGAAGTGCTAAATGCTAATGTGTCCTGCACCAATACATTTCACTTGGAGGCTGTAGGAGAAGTAAGATCAAAGAAATCTTTGTTTAAACTTTTTCTTCATTGAATAATGCTGTTTTCTATGCTTTATATGCACCATGTATGATATATAAGACCAGATCCTTTTTAGCAGATCAATAAGTATCTAATTAAGGCCCATAGTATGGTCACATAAACATAATGTAAATGATCGATTGGAATCATTTTTTGTGAATTACTAAATATGTAGCCAAGAATATTAAATATTCACGTATTAATTAAAGAATGCTAATTAATTAATCTTCTCATTATATTTACTCCACTCTTAAAGTAGCTTTCCATAGATGTGTATATATTATATCAATTAGTTTAAGAACTATATATATGTATATGAATGCTTGCACTTGCATATTATGTGCATTAGCTCTTAAAGTAATTCGTGTGCGTTATATATATATATATATATATATATATATATATATATATATATATATATATTTACATGAAAAAAAATTCCAAATTAACACTGCTAGCCATATGTTGTTTACGGTACTCATCTCATCATGTAGGACATATTTTGTCCCATTAATAAAAATTTCTCTAGCACTTTTTCTATCAGCGGAAATAATTGTACCAAGATCTAATGAGCTATGCCCTAATTTGCAGAATCAAGTTGACAGTGTGGATGCTCAGATGGTGAAGCAAGCAGTTTTGCAAGCCATAAAGAAATGGAGAGAATTAAACAACTGATGGAGCAGAAGCAATCATATAATTAAGACTTAGAATGTTATATATATATATATATATATATATATATATATATATATATATATATATATATATATATATATATGTAGAGCAAGCTTGTTTAGGGTTTCCTTCAATCTGTGAATTTTACTTCAAATATCTTAATCATCTGTTACAGGAAGGTAGATCCTGGTAAATTATTATAGTTCTTCAGCAGTAAGAACAAATGTTCTTCTACATGAATAAGGATATGCGAAGCAAATTATCCTCAACATGTAAATTGTGACCAGCTATATATATTTGCTATATTGAGTACTTTCAAAAAGGTTACCTTGTGCAAATAGTATTAGAAAGTTTTTGAGAAAGAGGAAGTGAAATCGCAACCAGCTTGCGATAACTAACTTGCGCTAGGCACAATCATAAATTAAGCAATGTGATTAAGATGAAAAAGCACAAGGATGCGATCGATCAACCGTATCAGAATGCAAATTGTCCTTATATATGCGAAATAAATTATATTAAAATAAAAAAAAGTAAATAAAAATGTTGAGATGGCCGAGTTGGTCTAAGGCGCCAGATTAAGGTTCTGGTCCGAAAGGGCGTGGGTTCAAATCCCACTCTCAACAATTCAACAATAAAATTTTGCCCTTTTTTTTATTTTTCAAAATAGGAGAAAAGAAAACAATACTTTTTTAAAAATAATTTCTTAAAACGTTAATGGAGAAATATATATCAAACAATTTCTTAAAACCTTAAATTGAGAGTTAGTGCATCAATTTAAACGAAATTCAATGACAAGTGCTATACTCTGCTTAACAAACTTCCTTTCTCGTTTTGAAATTAATACCTTTTGAAATTAATACCAAATAAGTTGAGTATTTATGTATTTGTTGATCCAGTAGTTAACAGTAGAAGAAAAACTGAAAAGGGGCAGTATTAAATGAAAAGCCTCGAATTTTGAGGAAAGAAATAAAAAGAGAGAAATAAGACTAATTAAGCAGGTAGAATAATGTCTCCTTACATATATGCACGATGGCAGGAAACAAAAGCAAAATAAAATTATATATGTATAACTATTTTGAAATTTAGGGCTAATGATATATGTGCCTTTAAATATAGGGAAACTTTTCTCTTTAAAATGGCATAAGGAGGGTAACTAAGCACCAATTACCAATTTAATGGTGGTAGTTAGTGTGCATAACATAAAGAAACACCAAATTAAAAAGATAATCCAAAAGTAAAGAGGATTTAATCATACAAAGCTATATAATGTCTATCAAAATTATTATTGGAATTCAAGATTAGTAGAATTGGGCCCAAACTGATCCTTAGAAATTAAAGCCCGGGTTCGAAACACAACAAAGAGTATCTCACCCAAGCCTAAAATTTGAGGTCCAATTGAGATGGTTTCTGCGTAAGGCGTAGTTTGAAATTGTGGTACCATTCAAACACACCCACTGTCATACTGCAAAGAGTTCAAAAAATGCCTTGCCAAACTCTGAACTAAATTTGTATAGCTTTCGTTAACACTTTCAATATCATTAATTAGATAGAGATATGCATTTTAGAGGCTATATATCTACATGTCTCGATCTTGCATGTCGAAGTCGGATAGTTCATCGAAGTGTCATGTTTGGTTTGAGCAGGGAAGTCAGAGATCATCAGAGTTACGGATCTGTTACTTGTTGCGGATTAATTGTGAGTTCATCGTGAGCTCACCTAGAGCGCAAAATCACAGCTTTGCGGGCGGCAAAGGAGAAGTTGAGATCTCATACCGTGGTGGCGGATCTCATGTGTTCTCCTACTCAAATCTACCAAACAATTTCTTAATGGTGGGAACGCCTTATTGAAATGGTAATTGCAAACTTAAAATTGTGTACACAATGGTTCAGAAGCGAGCTTGCGCTGTGGGCGGACCTATGAAATCGTTGTTTTGCTTGGTTGTTGTCATTTTTATTGTTTTAGTACTAGTTCTAGTAATCTTATTTTATTTCTTGATTTTTTTTTTTTTTTTTTTTGAGACCTCGTCGTCTCACTCATATTAGTTTAATTCATTTTCGTTATGAATAAAACGGATAGCGTGAATTTTTTTTTTCAAAAAAAATTATGTACACAATCAGTTATTCTGTGTTTTCACATTTTAAGATCAACCTTGCAATATTTATGGAACTTCGTGCGCCATCTTGCTCTTAGCTGATTTACATTTTTAATTAGCAAATTTATCGTGGTCATTTATAACGGCTAGCTAGCACGTGCACGATCTTGATGAGTGGTGATAATAGGGTCAATGATGGAAAACTGCTGGATAATAATTGCTATGTAAAACTTGGTGGTTAATTTTGACATTTGATGCAACCAAGGAATCTCTAGCAGAGGATTGGTCAAAGGCTTGGCAACCAAAATTTGTATTGAACTCACTTTTGCTTGTACTTTTAATAATATCATATATTTTATTGTTGGATGGTTAGACGTTAATCATTAATTTAAAAATTTGAATCGTTAAAAAAATACAATTAATTTACTTAAAGTTTACAGACAAAACGTCTACGAATCTCGACTGTGACTAGATTCAACCAACCTCACGCTCCTTTGAACGTGATTTGATTCAACAAAATGCTTACGAATCTCGACTGTGACTAGATTCAACCAACCTCACGCTAGTTTGAACGTGATTTGATTCAATTTATCCTTCCACCAATAAATTGGGATGCTTGCGCATTTAAGCCAACACTTACATGCACCTAAATATTTTGAAAAAACCACTTGCGCTGCAGAAGAGTAGAACATGTGTGTACAGGACATATAGTGTACTTCGATGCACCAACAGTTTATTTTAAGCTGCTAGTTAATATATGAATAGAAGGTTGGATCTTGTTGCTATTCCTTGGGAGATTGGTTATCAACATAAGATTATTTTAATGTAGGTTTTGGAGGGGGAAGTTGAGTAAGGACAAGCTATGATGCGACCATTTCAAGCAAAGCATGATGGTGGACCAAATCCCATCACATCCATGGTATTTGTCTCCCCTTACATGAAAAGATAAAACAAATGGCACGATAATGGTGAGGTGAGGTGAGGTGAGGTGAGGAGAAGAGAAAGGGACAAAAAAAAGAGTTAGGAGATTGTGAGGTCATGGGATTCCCCATAAAATAGTTTAATGCGTTTTCGAGTGTTTCTCCTTTCCCCACCATCACATTGGTAGAACTCTGCACGCTAAGGAAAAACCCCATGGTTTTAGTATTACAATTAGCTGGCCAAGATCATTGACCACTCAACCAAGAAACTACCTACAAAGTACTACGTACTCTCTCTCTCTCTCTCTCTCTCTCTCTCTCTCTCTCTAGTCATGTGTTTAAGTATGTATAAATGTATTTTTTATGTAGTACGTATTATTTCTATAGACATAGGTCAGACATAAGAAAAAACTTTTTCAATTCAATTTGGCTTAATCCCGTAATTTTTTAGGGATCAAGATATAGGATAATCCTAGTAATTAATTAACTATCTTAATATTGCCACTTGGTGCATGTATAGTTGTACTAAAACATTAATTCAGTCAACTTTCACATTTGTACATTACACTTTCGTATCTAATACGATTTGTTTCATATTAATTTCTAGCTGAGTTGATTTCTAAAAATTGAACGAAGCGAGTGGTTTGCTAATTTTTTCTCAAAAAATAAAATTCTAGTATAAAATTTGTAATATATTTAAAATGAACTGAAATAAATGCGTTTGATGAAAGTTCAAGAACTAATTTAGTAAAAAGTATAAGAAACTACTCACAAATCTCAAAAATACTGGGTCTATGGATACATTTTACCTAATTATGTATTTGCAAATGGTATCTTAGATAACATTTGGGAAACCGGGAAGAGGTTTTGACAATAAATATTATAGTACTCATGACAAAAATATTTTGAGAAATGGAAATGTTCAATCTAACAAACCAAATAGACAGCAAAATCTATTATGATCATAAAACATATCATTGATATTTTAACATCTCTAATTAAGTACCCAAAACCCTCCGATTTTACCTCGCGTTATTGCGAATTAGTGATCGTGAGCAAACAGAAGGAAGGAAATTACAGGAAATACTAAACAATACATGCACTTTCATAATTACATATGTATAAGTTAAGTTGTCTCTACGCATGGTACCTTGATACAATGAACCTAATAGGGTTAAATAGCTATAACCAAATATGAATGTTGCTGCAATGCTATTGATAATAAAGATATAGTATTTACTTTCAATTTTTTTTTTCCTGGGATGTCTAGGGTTTAGTAGGGTTAGGTGGAATTGTAATGACCCAATGGCCACAGAATAGATAGTAAATATTGTTCATTTACTATCAATAGTAGTCCAGAAAAAGAGAGCAAAGTTCTTTCGGATTGGAGCACTTTGTGCTATCAAGTTTTCTGCCGTTAAATCTATCATTTTAATTATTTTTATTTTTTAGATCATACTATTTATTCTACCACTTACTAAACCTCAGGACTCACTATTATTCTAATCGCATATATTTTAATTTAAAAGCTAAAATCTTAATGTAACATCAATGACTTAGTGCTATTAATAGCATAATAGCCTAGGTCTATATATATATATAGAGAGAGAGAGAGAGAGAGAAAGAAGAGAAGAGAAAGAGTCCGATTATGGTGATTTTAAAAATACCAAATAATTGATGATTGCATGTTTTCTACCATTAGATCTCTTTGACCAATTTCATTCTTTAGATTATATTGTTCCACCAATCATCCTCTAAACTCTAAGGCCGAAAATTCATAAATATCAATAACTAGATATTTTTAAAAATATAGAATCTCAATTTAATATATATATATATATATATATATATATATATATATATATGAAAAAATAGAAAAATTATTCTTAAAAGGTCTTTAAATTACTCAAAATATATCCTCACAAACTACAGTTAAGGAAACATATTGGCCTAGTTGAGCTAGCTCAGATATCCTACTTTAAGCAGTAACCTGATCATATATATATACTTCCACAATTCCAAGTTTCTGAATATATAGAATAATAATTCAGTTTCCCAATAATTGGATGCTCATTTAACCATTTGCCTATGAGCTCACTCACATGGACAAATTCTTGGAAGTCTCTTTTTCCCCCATCCTGCATTGGGAGAATAAAATCAACAATGCCTTATGTCCCCCCACCCCCACTGCTCTTTAAGTGTTTTTATAACGAGGCACTTGAATCGCACAGAGAAGCATGTGAAGGAAACCCTAGATCGCCAACTAGTTAATTAAAAGATAAAACAAATAGAAGGATAATTTTAAAAATATTTTCTAATTGTGTGCTTCTTAATTTTATACCAAAGTTTCATCAACCCAGTGGATGCTTTCAAACTATAATCCCTGCTCCAACCAAAGCTAGCTAACAGATATATGAGCTTATAAAGCCATATACAATTAATAAACTTGGTAGGAGAAGAACTTTGAGCATCATCATCTAGGTTTCAATAATATTTATTTGATTCAATATTGATGGTTATACCCAATTTATGTATATTTATATATCCTTCTTCATTATTTGTAAAAGATGATGACTAACAATTAATTAAGTAGAAAATAATTAAAGAGAGCAAGTTTAGTTTCAACCAAAGTATGCAACATTCTCATTTGTTGTGATGGAGCTATATTCAGTAGAATTTGAAGGGGGTGCAGTGTACACAGAAGAGGAGGAGGCCGCGGGGGGTAGCGGAGGGGGCGGCAGCGGGGGCAAAGGGGGCGGTGCGGCTACCGAAACCTCCTCATGGCGAGGATGCACGAGCAAAGCGGCGGCGTGGGGATTAGAGAGTAGAGAACTACCGGCTTGCCTGTACTTGTGCTTCAGTATCTCGGCTCTAATTGCTTCTAGTTCAGCTTCTAGGGCATGCACTTGTTGCTGCAGCGCCATGATCGCGCCCATGCAGCCGTACACTGGGTCTCGTAGCCGTAGGTTTGCTTCGTATACGAGACTGTTTGCCGCATCGGCCCTCTGCGGCTCCGGGACCTCCTGATGAAGTTGTTAAGAGCAATAAATTAATTAAGATCATATCATAATTACTATACCATAACGTAATGATCATCTTGAGCCTTGTGTATATGTGAAACTAAAGGATTAACTTTCTTTCTTAATCGCGTTTTGGTGATTAATTACTGTTTAATGTTCTTATTTACCATTAGCATCTTGGAGACATTGCTTGCGCCGAAGACCTTGTGGACGGAGGCGAACTTTTGGGGCTCGTGAGGGGAGAAGTAAGGGAGAAAGTGCATTCCTGCGCACACCGCCGTCGAAGGAGCTTACAGGCGGCACACGGGGTTACAGTGTTTAGGGCTCCGGCCGGGCCTATTCGCCGTCCCATCCGATCGGCTGGTACGGCGTCGGATTCTCTCTTGATCTTCCTGCCGACCTCATCGACTCGCTCCCTGATGCGTGCAAATGATGAGAACATGAATAAGCAATAAGAGGAAATGAGTGTACGATCTCATGCAGTATTCTTTAGTAGGTGTTTTTGGTGTAATCTTTCAATACCGAGAATAGAATAGTTACAGAAATTTAACTCTAGTTATCTTGCCCTTTCTACTAGAATAGTTGCAGTGTTAGAGTTATAAGTCAACATATGAAGTAGAAAGGGGAGGAAAAATTGGTGCTGATGTTTGTAGTTTGCTCTAACATACAAATTCTTGGAAAGAACGAAAATAATTGGAATGGTTAAGTTAGGGTTTGGTTTTTTGAACATCTTAAAGAGGAGAAGTATAAAATTATTGACTAACTCTCCTTACCTTTCTGAGGACATTGAGGCATGCTCCTTATAAATGAAGATGGAACCTAGAGTGGCTGAGAAGAGAGAGATATAAAGAGAGAGGGAGAGAGAGAGAGAAAGTGAGAAGGGGAGAGAGAGAGAGAGAGAGTAAGATTAGATATGGAGAAAGGAAAGAGTGCTTAAAAGGCAAGGCATTGAGGGAAAGTGGGCAAAAAGCTTATATCATAGATAAAAAGGAGGAGGAGGAGGAGAAAGGGAAACAATGAGTAGAGGGTGAAAAGGAGGGATAAGGGTCTCTTGTTTGGTTCCTGCTGCTGATGTTTCTGCTGATGTCTAAGATTGGATCATTGGAGAAGAAGCTCTTCACAGATTTAGAGAGAGGACAAAGTCTTTTTTTTTTCCCCCCCCACCAAAAGATATTCTATTTATTTAGGATTTGTATCTAAATAATTATATGTAGCTATGCCAGATGCTGAAGAGTCTAATTAAATTCATGTTAATTACTTTCTTTTGTTTATTTTTTTTATATCAGATTAAATAATTTAATTATATATTTACTATTTCTATATATAAAGAATAATGTTAGAAACAATATATAGTGAGGGAGAGAGAGATCTTGGTGTGTGAATTGAGATCCCAGCTTTTGGCACTGCTTACCCACGTGGACTCCCTCAAAGATGTTGACTTTTGCAATTAAGGAGATTCAAAGGTAAGGGAAAAAAAATAGTACTTGCAGATTAAATATATCAATGAGGGGCCTTATGATTATTTTAAGGTTCTTAATTAAGGGGGTGTTTACATTTTTGAGGGATCTCTTTTGGTTCTCTATCAGGAAAAAAAGAAAAAAAAGAAAAAAAAGAAGGCAAGAATAGATTAGAACATCATTCTCTAATAAGTGTCCCAACTACTTCAATTCCTATAAACAAATCATTATTTATTGTGGAGTGGAGCTCATTATTAGCTAGCAAAAATAAATAACTTAGCCCATTAGCACTAATAACTTGTTGACATTAGCACTAATAACTTGTTGAGTGTAAATTATTTTTTAAAAATATTTAAATTTAGTTATTAATTCGCTAGTCTCATATAAATTTTTTATCTGACGCGGAGCGATTGGAGTATCACAATATAGGTGCATGGTAATACATACAAAAAATTTTACAGTTGTAAATAGAAAATACTAAGGGCTTGCTTGGTAAATTTCTGATACAGAGTAATAGGTCAAATTATTTTATTTTCTAAAATTCTCTATATATTTTTTTAATTAGCCTATTTGGAAGACCTAAATAAGTAAAAAAATTATTATGTAATATTGATATTACAGAATATTTTTGGGATAAAAAGACCTCCTTAAAAAATAGTTGATTATTTAATAGAAACTTATATATATAGCAAATTAAGCAAATGTTGTGGATGTTGAGCTCACAAGCATGTTAACAATTTATCTATATAAAGATAAGAAACGAAGATACCAGTAAAAAAGTCCAACACCAGTCCTCTGGTTTTAGGCTTAAAACATCAATGCCTTCGCCATATTAACAAAGCAGAAATTTGTATCTACCAAATATGCATATTAAACTTAGTATATATGCTTCATATCTATCGAAACAATTTTACTATTCAAAAATTTTAAAAAATTTCCAGTGAGAGAGAGAAAGAGAGAGAGCTGTTAATTAATTAGTAATTTTTCAAATAACTGTATTTGAACAACACTTGTGGACATTAAACCCTATATTTTAGCAAAATTGTCACTACAACAAAATTAGTTTATAACGATACTTTTAAGTGTTTCTAAAATTTAAAAAAATTGTTGCTGACAAAAATACCAACACTTATTGTAAGTGTTGCTATATGTGCCGTCGCTAGGGTGTATAGTGACACATTTCTGTAATGTGTCCCAAAAATGTGTCTCTATAATCTAATTTTAGATATAGATGGAATATAGATAGGACACTTATACAAAAGTGTTACAAATATGTGTCCCTATAACCTAATTTATGTTGTAGTGTGTGTCCACATCTAGAGTGAAATTTGGCTAAGACTCAGGCTAGGCTCGAACCTATCATCAGGCCCATCCAACTTGGCCCATCAACACTGTTATAGAGTTACATTTATATTAAAAAGAAATTATAATTTTTATTTTCATTATATATATATATATATATATATATATATATATATATTACAATCTTACGTAAAACAAAACATAACCCGTGCTCTTTCGATCCTTCTTATTGGATTTGTAGCTTCTTTTGTTAGTCCCATCAGGACTGGGTTTTCTTATTTGATCCGATTTAGTCGAACCGTTCTGATTCAATTATTGCAAATAAAATCCAAACCTAAAATATATAGCTACAAAATTTTCCAAATGAAAAATTCGGTCCCACACGACACAATTCAAAAGGTGGTCTTAATTAGTGTGTCTAGTGCAATTCGAAAAAAAAAAAAAAAAAGGGATCTTGTTCTTATATAATTAAAAGGCACCTTTATTGGCCGAAACAATTATATATGTTGTACTCCCGTGTACAATGCCAGAAAATAAAGAAAGAAATAATAAGATCGAAAGCGATACTGCAGGGGTTAGATATAGCCGGTTTTAAAAATTAATAAATTTAATTAAAAATATAAAATAACTTAATTTTTAATTTAAAATTTTATATATTAATTATTAAATTTTTAGTCAATCATATTAAATACCAACGATTTTAGATGTGACATTTGTTATTTTGCCTCGAAAGAAATACGCATTTTGTTTTTATTTTTTTTCTTTTTTTTTTTTAAAGAAAATTATTTCATAAACACTTGTCATAAAAATAAATTATTACTATGAACACACAAATAAGAATGACGATTATAAAATAAATAAAATCATAAAAAATACAAAAGAAAGATAAAATATAAGAATTTACGTGATTTTTTTTTTGCAGAAAAAAAAAATACAAATAAAAGAGAAGAGATTTTTGCTATCTGATAAAAAGAATACAATAATATCAAATATATCGTCCAAAATCGTCTCTAAGATCAAATGAAAGAAAAGGAACCTCGAACCTTTTATTTTCCATCACAAACATTTTATTTTTAAAATTATTATTTAAATTTTTTCGTATCATAAAATTATTGACGAATCATAAGTATAAAATTAAAAAAGAATATCCAAATTTTGAGACCCATATAATATAAATAATTAAGAGAAACTTTCATATATAACATATTTGTACTAAATTGCTGAACCAAATAAGAAAACAAGTAATGATCGATCACAAAGTAACCATGCTTTCACCCAAAACGAGCATATATACTTTTTTTTGTTTTTTTCCTGAGAATGAACAAAATTAATGAGCATACATCTAACTTCTATTTATTCCCAAGGAACACTTATATATAACATCTTCCTTCCTGATCAATGGTCGCACACTAATTAAAGTAACCAACAAGGAATTGAAAGATACATTGGCTAAATCGATTTTTTCGAAAATAATCCTATCAGAAAGTTTGTTTACGAAAATGATCTCATGCGAAGTTACTTGCAAAATTGACTTAGTCGCTGCCGCATCAACATAAAGATATTACACAATAATTAATATACTGAGCTAATTATGATGAATGATTAATTATTTTTTGAAAACACATTTCATTCATGAATAATAGAGTTGTGAGTAGATGATATATATAGTAGTACATTATAATAGATCATTCATCATATTTAGCATAACATAACGGTATGATCCCTTATATATTCACTTACATTTTGCAAATAATTTTCGTATGTATGATCGGTTTTGTAAATAATTTTTTTGTAGGATTATTTTCAAAATATGTAATTTTTCTAAGTCTCACCCCAGTGATCGGTGTCGATCTTTCCTTTACGACGACGCCGGAAGAAGCGCACTTTTGGAAGTGGCCGCAGCTGAAAGCAGAAGAAACAGCGGGGAAGATCGTCGTCGGGTGGGCCATCTCTGAATGCCGAGGAGAACAGCATCCGAGAGCTGGAGAATCGCGAACTCGAGACGCTAGATTGAGAGAAGGAAGGCGACTGTGACAAAGACGGCGAGGAGGAGGTAATTCGGCTCGATGATGGCTGCGCTCGCTTCCTCCTAATTATCAGCGTGAGCTTACGAAAGATGACGGCGAATAAATTCTTCTTCTTTCGTTTCTTCTTATTCTTATTCTTATTCTCATTCTCGCTTGTCGTGGTTTCGTGATTGGCCGCCGTATCGGGGTGGTACCAATAAGAGGGTGGTGGTGTGATGGGCGGGACCGCGGCGGCGGCGGCGGCGGCGGTGACAGTGACGGTTACGGCAACTTTGGGCGTCCCAGGTACCGACTCCCATACGAACGGCACTGATCCCGGAGCAACCCTGAAGGAGTGATTGGCCAAGGAGCTCTCCTTGGAAAGGAGCATTGAGTAGAACTTGCTATCATGCTTGATCCTAGGAGGACTTTTTGGAATATCTGGGGCATTTGGGATCATCTCTATGTGGATTTGAGAGAGAGAGAGAGAGAGAGAGAGAGAGAGAGAGAGAGAGAGAGAGAGATTGGAAAAAAGGATGAAATTGAGTGGGAGGGAGGAGTATTAAAGCATGAACATGCATGTATATAGGATTCAACAGTACATCCGGTGGGGAGGGACTCATTAAAAGGTACATGTGCATATGCTGCATGAGGGTGCTGACTTTGTAATTAAGTTTTCATATGTATTGCCTAAATTTTTTCTACTGCAAGTCTGCAAGTGGTTGTGTATGTATATATGTTGGGTTTTTTTTTTTAATAATATTCAATAACATAAAATTTAATTTTGATTCAATAACATAAAACATGAACTTGAGATAATGTGTGGGACAATGTATACGGGTTTAGTTTAGTGCGTTTCTTATGGTTTCACCACTAATTAATTAGAAAAAATATTGAATTTGTGGTTTTGATTAAGCTTGTTGTGACTATGATCACCATCAATGGAATTTTAATAATGTTATGGTGGAAAAGATTAATGGCTACTTGAGTATTTTTTTTTTTTTAGAGATATAGGTGAACAAACTCATCCTCCTTGATTTTACATTTGTAGGCATCAATCATAGTGATGCAAACACTTGTTTATACTTTTCGAAAATAATATATATATTTTTTTGTTGTTGTTGTTGTGAAAATTGGTATGCATAGAACATGCAACAAGTAATTAAGTCTCTAATTAATTGGCTTTTGATTTAACAGGATATACCATAAAATGTTTATTTAGTGGTTTAACTTGAGTCAAATTCAAACCTGATGTTAGAGTAAGGGGATTGATATTTGGCCTTAACTTCTGAAAAGTGATTTTGAGTCCAAAAATAATTTTCGGCTCAATAGAGTATTTGGCAATATTGTCTTGAAAATCTGATTCTGATTTTTAGAACAGTTTTTTTATTTTTGAGCCCAAAATTAATTAGAAGTAGTTAAAATTTGCTTTTTGAAATCTGATTTTGATTTTGAATTCAAATTTTAAATTTTTATTTTGATTTTAGATTTAGATTTAAATTTAAATTCAAATTTAATTTTAAATTCTATATTTGAATTTGAATTTAAATTTCAAATTTTAAGTTTTAAATTTTACATTTCAAAATTTAAAATTTAAACTTTAGATATTAAATTTAAAATTTAAATTTTAAATTTCAAATTTTAAATTCAAATTTAAGATAAAATTTAAAATTTGAAAATGTTAGATTTTAGATTTTAAATTTTAAATTTTAAGTTTTAATTTTCAAATTTAAAATTTCAATTTTTAAAATTCATATTATAAATTTTTAAATTTTAATTTTGAATTTAAATTTTAAAATTTTAAATTTTAAAATTTAAAATTTTAATTTTCAGTTTTCAATTCCAAATTTAGATTTTAATTTGAAATTAAAGTTTAAAATTTCAAAGTTTAAATTTTAAAATGCAAAATATCAATTTTGATTTTTTGTCCAAATTTAATTTTAAATTATTTTAAAATAAAATTTAATAAGAAAATTATTATTTACGAACATTAAAAAATTAAGTATAATATTAATAGTTCCAATGTTTAATGTACGTACTGCATTATTAATCATACATGCAATTCACATGCAACTACTAATTCTTCTCATAAATATAAAATACATGCAACTATATACTGAGAATTAATTCTAGCCGGTTTTTCTTAGAATTAAACTTAATTAAAAGGGAACATACCAACAAAGAATCTACATGTTTTGTTTCGGTTCACCCCAAGTTAAGCTGGGTTATTCAAATCAATAATACAAAACATCTCAACAAACAAAAAACTCAGCAATATTTGTTTCGCACTTAACTAATCAACAATTAATTTTCTTATGTACAATTGGTTGCACACTCTTGAACTTAATTTTTTTATTGAACTGTTGAGTGTTTGAGCTTTGGATATATAATTGAATTTGTGATGATCAACGAGTGGAATTAATGATGGTGAAATGAAAATTCTTCCAAAGCCTATCTATAAATGGTCGTTCCCCATCGAGTACGTGCATGTTCTACGTGATCATCGATAGACAACAGATTAAGCAGTCTCATTATTGATAGGGCTATCGATCGAATAACTCTTTTCCAATGAGAAGATCGAGGACAGAACCTAATTAGATCTTAAGTTTTTTTTTTTTTTTTTTTTAAAAAAAAATGTTTTTAATATGAAATTTGAGTTAAGAACAAAGTGAGTTATTAGAGTTACTATTCATTCAACTGGAGCATGGTCATAGGAATTAATTCTTATGAGGCACATGGCGCATTTGGGGGGTCTTAGAGTACTAGTTTGAGGAGCCGTGATGTTGCTTAAACATTTTTGCAATGGAGAGTAGTGGAGTGTGGGTCTATAAATTAGGGAATATTTATCAAGTACTCTTGAGTATGAAGTAATGTTACCTTAATTTGTTAACTATATATATATATATATATATATATATATATATATATATATATATATATATATATATATATATATATGTTGAGTGGAATATATAAAATAACTCCAAATAATTAATTAATTGACACGTTTACCCAAATAGAAGAAGTGCAATCGACGGACCATTTCAATCAATTTGAGTTGTTAAAATTAGGTTGAATGATCTAATGATGATGATGATGATTGTGGCTCCTTTTTTGTGAACTTTTTTTTTAAAAAATTTTTTGGAGAAAAAAACATAATGTTGCATTTATGCTCTCACTTTTTTTCCCCCTCCCATTTAATTATGATGAGATTTAAGTTTCATTACATTAATCTTTAGCTAAAAATGTGTTGGAGAGGAATACAAAATAGGCACCAATTTAAGAAGAAAACTCAAAAAAGTTTTGAGAGGATTTGAAGAATTAGCTGAAATGATTGGTGCATGGTTTCCTACTGCTGATGTTGCCTCATTTGAATCCACAAGCAGGTAACTGAATATTATGCAAAATTTTCTAAAATTATTTTGTGATAAAATGAATCGCAATGAATCCCAATCCAAAAGAGAAAGAAAATCAACCACTTGATTGATTCTAATCTATATATCCATCCGTTTATTAGTACGAAGGACAAGTTCCTTAAAAGCCACCATAAGATGTTGCATGAGTGCACGAGGGGTCGCAACTCTCCAAATTATTTAGGGGTATCTGATTGTCTATATAATGTCGCGTGTTGGATACATCCTACGCTATAAGTGTAGAACTTGTCTCGCTAAATCATTGTTTAGGAGGCCACTTTACAAATGTAATAACTCTAAATAAGTTTCTACTACACTTTAATATATTATATATAATTAATATATTTATTTAAATGCACATTTATAAATAATTATAGTCGATATGTCCGAGTGGTTAAGGAGACAGACTTGAAATCTGTTGGGCTTCGCCCGCGCAGGTTCGAACCCTGCTGTCGACGATTTTTAATATAGATAATAAATATCTATAAATTTTTCAATTTGAATTTTGAATTGCATTGAATTCGTAATAATAGTTTTCTTTATATATATATATATATATATATATATATATGAAGAAAAATATAACTATAGTTTATAGAAAAAATATATTAAATTTTTATAAAAAATTATAAATTTTATTCGTATTGATTCGATGAGAAATCATATGATAATTAGACTAATTAGAATAGGCCTGTTGCAAGTGCACCAATAATTTTTTTGAATTTTCAAATTTTTATAAATATTTTTATCAAAACAATATGAAGAAACTATTATTTTTCTATAATTTTTTGAAAATTTATAAGATTTATCCATAAAAATTTAATAGTTAATTATATGATGAATATATTAATTAAGCAAGTTTAGAATAAAAATGGATAAATTTTTATTTTTATTTTTATTTTTTACTTATATTTTTTAAGAATTTTAAAAATTATAAAATACAAATTAGAAAAAATATAAATTTTTTAAAAATTTTTATATTGCAAGATTCGTTCAAAAAATTTATTTTTTCTTAAAATTTTAAAAAAAAATTGTGGGATATATTTATGATTATTTAACAATAAACTATATGATAAATTTTTCAATTTGAATTTTGAATTGCATTGAATTCGTAATAATAGTTTTCTTTATATATATATATATATATATATATATATATATATATATATATATATATGAAGAAAAATATAACTATAGTTTATAGAAAAAATATATTAAATTTTTATAAAAAATTATAAATTTTATTCGTATTGATTCGATGAGAAATCATATGATAATTAGACTAATTAGAATAGGCCTGTTGCAAGTGCACCAATAATTTTTTTGAATTTTTAAATTTTTATAAATATTTTTATCAAACAATATGAAGAAACTATTATTTTTCTATAGTTTTTTGAAAATTTATAAGATTTATCCATAAAAATTTAATAGTTAATTATAAGATGAATATATTAATTAAGCAAGTTTAGAATAAAAATGGATAAATTTTTATTTTTATTTTTATTTTTTACTTATATTTTTTAAGAATTTTAAAAATTATAAAATACAAATTAGAAAAAATATAAATTTTTTAAAAATTTTTATATTGCAAGATTCGTTCAAAAAATTTATTTTTTCTTAAAATTTTTAAGAAAATTTGTGAGATATATTTATGATTATTTAACAATAAACTATATGATAAATACATAAAATAAAACTTAAATATAAATTATTTTAATTTAGTTTTAAATTTTATTAAAATTTTTATATTTCTAAATTTAATAATTAAATTTTTAATATTAAAAATATCATAAATCTCATACAAAATATTAAATTCATCTAAAAAAAATAAAAATTGGACCATATAATTACTAAATCAAGTGAATCTATTTTTGCAAATTTTTATAAATTGTAAATAAAAAGTCACATAATTTCATATATATTTTTTAAAAAAATTATAAAGTAAATATATTCTATATATATATATATATATATATATATATATATATATATATATATAATAAATTGTAAATTTTTTGACTTACCTAATAAGTAACTAAATTTTCGATTTTGTTATATATTTTTTTTTTATTAAGATCGAATGATAAAAAAAAAAAAACAGAAAAAAAGAAAAAAGAAAAAGGGATTGAAAGAAAAATTAGAGAGAAAAAGGGAGGAGAACATAGTAAGGAAAAAAAAAAAAGAAAAAAGAAAAAAGAAAAAAAAAGGAGAGAGTAGAAAAGAAGAAAAATTAAAAGTGAACATAAAAAAAATAAAGATCTTAAAAAAAAAAAAAAAAAGTATTACGTGTCGGAATGGATACGTAAAGATACGTTTCATTCTGTCTCATACGATATTCAAAAAGTATCACAATACGGGGTGGTCAAATAAAAATTCTGTACTGTACCTTCTAATTGGGGGCACGATACGAATAAGCACGTACTCGGCATGTTGTGATGTTCCTAGCCACCTAATTAGGTATCGCCCTTTGCTGAACGGCACAAGATTATAACTTAATTTCTAGGAACTAGTGATATTAACTTAATAAATAACCCAATTGCACCTTTTTCTCATATCAAAATTCTTTAAATTCATGTAAAAGCTTCTGATAAAAACAAATGCAAATATTTCAAATTGAAGTTTTCACTTTTAAGAACTAAAAGTTTATTGCAACATTTTACGAAAATAGAAACTTCAACAACAAAAGAGACAAGCAGTACAAAAAAAATCAAGAGCACATACAGAGGGACAATTTCCGCCTTTTTCTTTTATCATAAATCTAAGAAACATATTACAGAGATTGATAAACTATTTAAATCTATACCTTCAACGCTGCTGCGAAGAAATTGTAGAAGCCAAATTCATCAAAGTACAATTAATTTACATCAATCTAATAATTGAGTAGCAGCTAAGTGATCCTTATTAGCACCAAAATCTCATTTTTATCTTCAGAAGCTGCTTCTGAACTCTGCACCACTTTCCACCTTGTGACTGCTATTTTGTCGTCGAGCCGATCAAAGGACTACAGCACCATTTGAGATGCATACCTCGTTTTCGATATTGTGATTCCGGTACCTAACAATCATTATTTTTTATTGCAGTACTTCTCCATTAGGTTTTTGTCAAAAAGATTATAGAATATGTCATCAGTAATAAGAATCGAATTTTTCATCTACTAAATATTCAATCGAAGGAGCTACAAAACAATAGTTCCATTGAAGAATCTTTATAATATTCCATTTAAAGTAACAAAATTTTCCACTAGGTTAAAATTAAGTTTTGAAGGAGAGGCAGTGGAACCAAAATACAGCGGGAAGTTAGGCACCGAAATCAAACCTTTTAAAGATGACATTTTGATCCAGGAAATGGTCCGGGATGAAACTTGCAAAATTGCAAGTTTATAATTCCTTGTTCCTGTACAATCAAACAGGACAATATAAGCAGCAATAGTAAAGAAGCAAACTTTTACAAAGTTAAAATGAAAAGGTACCATACAATTGCTCAGGTTCCCCGCAGTCCACGCACTCTGTCTTGGATCAGCTTCCTCTCCCAATCAGCAACACCGCTGAAGGCATGTTCGGGCAGGCTCTCGAAAGGCTCTTTCCACGGATCATTCTTTGCCAGATCGTAAGTCGCCCCTCGAATAGCTCTCTTGTTAGGTCCACAGGGCCTTTTTGAAGTCACTTTCTCATATGCTGTATTGAGCTGTTAGGCAAAATACATAGCATCACAATTTTCATCACAAGAAGATATTATGTCACTGCTTCTTTTTTTTTTAGTATTTTAAAATCTGATATACTAAGGAACTGTAAGAAGGGCAAGCTGAGAAAAAGTGTTCGAAATTGGGGGGTTACATCCATGTTACAGAACCAGAACAAATAAGCAATAGCAACTGCAGGTGCCCTGCCCAGCCCAGCAGTACAGTGAACATAGACTCTTCCTTTACCCTCTGATACGGCCCACTCTAGTGAAGAAACTGCTTTCGGCAATTGAGACCTCAAGGAATCTGGATCGAAGTCCCTTGCCTGTTTGTTTCCAAATCGAAAAGACCGACAATAAATGAATTCCTTCTTTCAGTTGCAAATTGACAATACAATGTACAGATCAAGGATTGTAACAGATAGGGAGATAGAGGATTAGATTAGATTGCCCAAAAAGCAATTTTTATATCTTTCTTTGAGGATCTGATTACTCATTGTTACATCTAGAGAGCTAGTTTAGCTCATGTGGACAGCGTTTTCCAAATCTTGAGGGAACTACTAAGACTGCTGTAGATGATACGCGAACAGAAACATTAGAGTGATGCGGCACTCACCGGCCTTCTCATGTGCCGAATACGGAGCTCGTTGCATCGCTTAAGAATAGCTTGGAAATCAACTCCCCAATATTCAATGTCCTTGTCCTGCTGCAAACAGAGAATGTACGCGACGTTCTCCTCTTCTTTTAAGTGATCGATATCTTCAGGCTTCTGAGGTTGGGATCCAACAATCAAACTATCGCTTATGATAGTATAATTCATGCCTAAATTCCAGGGTAGAGAGAAATCAAACTCACAATAAGAAGACGCAATTATTTCCGTGGAAAATGCTTAACTACAAGCCTCGAGTAACAATACAGTAACTTTATCTAACAGAGAATGATCTTACTCAATTACAGTGCTCATTTCATTAATTTCATCGACAACTAGATCAAATTTCGCAGCTTTAATCATTTTGTAGCGGATAAAATAAGAACAATCGTCGTCGATTCAATTTAAGTAACCAGAAAACCTACCTCAATTTAATAAAAATAGAAGTTTACACAGAATCCATGTCACACAAGTACCGTGTTCTAGGGTTAGGGTTAGGGTTTAGGGCATAGAGAAGGGTTGAAACCTCACCAAGGTCATGGTGGTACTCGTAGGGGTTCCTCATCAGCCGTTTCATCACGGTGTTGTAGTCCTCCTCCCTGCGGCTGGATCCACCGCTCCTCTCGCCCCCGCGACGGTTCCCCTCCACCGTTCCGCTCTCCGAGACCGCGCAATGGATCCCTGATCCGATCTTCGTCCTCGTCTTCGTCTTCGTGCACCTGAAGATCGAATTGGAGGAGGAGGAGGAGATCAATCGTGGGAGGGATCGGGGGAGAGAGGAGGAGGAGATGGGGGAGATGGGGGGTATCGATCCCATCTTCGCCGCGATCGGATTTCGATCGAGATTGAGATTCGAGGTCGAGCTCTGTGCGCAGATTGAGATTCGATCGAAGCATCTTCGAGGTGATGGGTGGGAAACGGTGCGCAGTGCCCACGTGTCCAAGACTCCAAGCCACAAGTCTCACCCACGAAATACGGCAGATTCGAGTTTGAATTCGAATTCAAATCCAAATCCAAATTCAAATATAAAAATTTTAGTTTGTATTTATACAATTTAGATTTTAACAGGATATATGTTTTGAAATTTCATTAAAAAATAATAAAAATTACTCTCCGGTTCAAATTTTCGTGTTCAGATTTACAGTCAGATTTTAAAACTAGACAGGTTCGAAAATTCACCCAGCGATTTTGTCAGAATTACCGAAAGTGGGGTGGACAAACCAGTAAAACATGCTTTTGACAATTAAAAGCATGCAATTTAAGACCGCTAAAACATGTTCCCTCGTATTTAAATCTCTGTTTTTTAGAAATTGGAGCTCCTTCGACAAGTACCTGCAATCGATGGTCCTCACGAAGGATCGCATTAACAGCATTCAAAACACCACTGTTAGCTGCTGGAAAAGAGTGTCAAATTTGAAAAGAGACGAATTTAAGGAGCATAAAATTTGAGGATTAAAAAAAAAAAAAATATATATATATATAAAGTTCAATGGTGTAGAATCAATAGAAATATATTACCAGAACCAATTCTCACAAAATACTGTCATGTACTTTCCTGGCATTTTTCCAGAATTTACTTGGAAAAAACAGCAAACTGAAAACCAGAAAACTCAAAGTCAAAAATTGCTTAAACTTTTTTTAACAGTAACAGACATTTAAACTCAAATTGAACACAGTAGTATTTTCCATGCAGGAGTGAGTCCAGTACATAGATGATGCACGCGAGAGGAGGGGGGAAAAGAAGAAAAATAGAAAAAATATATATGCACTATCTGCAAAACACAGGTAAGTTAATTACATGTGTAGATTACTTGAACAAGGAAAGCCAATGAATTCGGAGTCAAATTGTAAATCCTTATCAATATATTCACGACTGTTGATGCTGTTGCTGCTGCTCCTGCTGTTGCTGTTGCTGTTCCTGTTGCTGTTGCTGCTGCTGCTGCTGCTGCTGCTGCTGTTGTTGCTGCTGCTGCTGCTGCTGCTGCTGCTCCTGATTCTGCTTCTCGTCATCTTGCCAGGTCCAAACAATATCTTTAAGAGCCGGCCTTATCTCCTCTTTCAACAGCTCCTGATACTCCAGAGTATCACCGTTAGTCTTTTTCATTTCCACCAAATGAAACAAAGGGGCGATCTCATATATCTCTAGATCCAGCTCCACGACACCCTTCCTCCCTTCCTGCAGTCCTGCTATCTTGAAAATTCCGTTGGTTTTCTTCTTTATTTTCAGCTTCAAGCTCTTAGCCATTTCCTCCAGGTTGGAGATAATGGTCGGCGCGGGCTGCCTGGAAGTGAATCGTGTTTCCTTTCTACCATTCCTTTCCTCGAATAAGCCCGAAAGATCGAATCCTGTTGAGAGAGATATTATATCGAAAGCGTTCAAATTTGAGATGCTCATCGACTCTTCCTTTTCCTCAGCCGTATTGCTGCTTTGGGAAGTAGAAGCTGAAGCATCATCAGCACCGACATTCTCTTTTTTATCCGTATCATTTATAGATTGCTTCTCATCATTTTTAGATTGCTTGTCATCAGGCACCTTTCTTAACCAAGGGCTCTCCTTTATCTTTGATATAGAAATCCGGGTAACAGGGTTCGGATTCAGGATCTTAAATAGAAGCTTTTTTAATTCGGGAGAGAACCAACTAGGGCATCTAAATTCAGATTTGCCAATCTTTCTGTACATCTCCATGAGATTTGAATCGTGGAAAGGAAGATAACCAGCAACTAGCACGAATAAAATCACGCCGCAAGACCAAATATCAGCTCTCGGACCTTCATAACCTCTCATACTAATCACTTCTGGAGCAACATAAGCCGGGGTCCCACAAGTAGTATGGAGTAAGCCATCTTTCCTCTTTGACTCTGCTAACGCACTTAAGCCAAAATCAGAGACCTTTAAATCCTCATTTTCATCCAAAAGTAAGTTTTCGGGCTTCAAATCTCGGTGGTAAACCCCTCTGCTATGGCAATAATCAACAGCACTAATTAACTGCTGGAAATATTTTCTCGCGGCATCCTCCTTGAGCCTCCCTTTTGCAATTTTATTAAAAAGCTCACCGCCCTTAACATACTCCATGACAAAGTAAATCTTGCTCTTGTTCGCCATAACCTCGTAAAGCTGAACAATATTTGGGTGCCTCACTAATCTCATTACAGAGATCTCTCTCTTGATTTGCTCCATAAGCCCAACCCTGAAAACCTTCTCCTTATCGATCATCTTTATAGCAACGCTCTGCCCAGATCTAAGATTCCTTGCATAGTATACCTTTGCAAAGGTTCCTTGCCCTAATAATCTCCCTAGCTCATATTTTTGCATCAGAACAGTCCTAGAAGTGCTCATTCTTTCTTATTTTATTCACACACAACCCAGAATACACGCTGTCGTGCTGTTCTTATGTAAAGTATATACAAAAGCAGGAATTTTTTTCCTTCTTATTATTTTTATTTTTATTTTATCATGAACAAAGTTTCAACCGTCGTCACCAAGGTCGTGATTTATACTTATTGTAACTTCATCGCAGTTTAGTACATGGAGAAAGAAGCTGATATGGCTATGTTGGTTCCAATCATCAACAGTGAACAATTTTAGCTCAAATGAAGTTATAATCTCGTGTACCTCGGCAAAGAACCTTTTGTTATGCAAGCACATTTTTCTGCATTCCCAGGTATCTCTTCCGTAATTGGCTGGAAATCTCTGAAGGAAACACAAATATGATGGGGAAATTAATAAAACAAGATTTATTAGTAGTTATCAGCAATCCAGGATTTAAATTGCCAATAACGTAATTTTTTTGAATCTGAAAATTCCTTTTGAACAACATAAAATGACAGGAAAAATGGGTGGTGTGTTTTTACACTGCAGTTCATAAGATAAATTAACAGGAAAAACTCAATAAATCAAAAGGTTTGACCAAAACACAAGGAAAATAACGAGGATTTGATATAGAATTAGAAATTTCCTCATCGAGCTATCAAACTGATTCATATGATCTAGAATAAAACATGAAATTAATTCCTCACACAAGCATCCAAATGGAGAGCTTAAATAAAACATGCGATAAATTTCTCAACCATTAAGTGAATCTAATTTGACCACTTATAACTTGGAAAGACCTATTTCCTGCACTAATCTCCGATGATTATATTACATACGCCCGAAACGAAAAAAAAAATTAAAAAAATTCAATAGACCTTATCTAAAAATTGAATTTTTTTTTTTTGAAAAACTCGATCTCCACAACAGTAATGGAGGAGATCATGTAAAGAACCCATCCACAAATCCAACAATCATCACCTGCATCATTTATTGAATCCAAGCCTATGAAATTGCAACAAAATTCTAAAATTATAAGTAAACAAGCTAAAAAATTAAACCTAAATTAAGGAATCCACAATCTCATAATCGATTCACTCGATCTAATGAGCCAAATCAAATTACAGAGCAACCGACAGATCAAAACGTTACCCAAAATAAAAAAATAAATAAAAAAAAGGCCTAAAACGGATCAAAATGATCGGAATCGAAGCATTGCACAGCTAAAAGCAGAAATGGGGGCGAGTTCCCACGAATCTTACCTCTCCAGACCCGGAAAAAGGAGCTCCACCCGATCGATTCGATCCCCAAACTCGGAACAGTCGATCCACCGAAGCTTAAATCAGTTAAAGAGGAGCCCTAATTGGTGATGGGGATCGCGTGATGGTGCGCAGAGGGGGCGGGATTTGGAACCCTCTCGATTTTGCTTCGTCCTCTCGATTTTGCTTCTGCGTCGCATGAGCGCAGCTTCATATAATGGGCGATTATTTCGTGGTGGTAGTTTCTTTACATATTTGCCCCTGAACTTCTTAAATATTACAGGAAAGGGATCGACCACGGCGTTTATAACGTGGGTCACAACAACTCACATGGTCCTAATATACTGGGCCAAAATCTTTTTATTATTATTATTATTATGAAATAAAAATAGTTAGAGGAGATTTTTTTTTTTTTTTCTTTTTTAAAGATTTGTTTCTCTGCGATTTTTTTTCCCATAAATTTGTAACAAAAAAAATATGAAGTGATCGACCAACTTATTAGCTTTTTATTTATAAGTTAAAATAAATTTAATTTTTTATTTCGTGATAATAAATGTAAAAAATTAATAAGTTAAGTTGAGTGAGCCTAATGAGTTGACCGGGGCTGCGGTCCATAATAGACCTAACGTCAAGAGATCCATCAATAAATCTAGGTGATTTGAGTCCGGTCAAAATTCGTAGGCACTGTATTTATATATTTTAGATGAATTAGTTGTGTATTTCTAATTGTTCAACATTTTGAAATTAATGGTAACCGCTAATAATCCGACACAACTCAATTACGCGATAACCACTACAAAAATTACTATTTGAGTGTAATTACTTTTAAGAAAATTTTAATATTTTTAGCTAAAATTTTTATATAGAAATTTACATTATAAACGAGTGAGAGTTCCAGCTAGAGATTTCGATTTTCAGATTTAAAAACTTATTTTAATTTTTTATTACAGTAATAAATTTATAATTTTTTTATTAGAAAATAAAGTGACCAGCCACGTATTATTTATTTTCTTATAATAATAAAGTTTAGAACCCGTGTCCTCTTATTAAAATATTTCAATAACTTATAAGTTTTGGTCGGTTTGGTAAATTGTTGAATACAAAAGGGGTACAATTTTTATAATTATTATTATATGTGAGAGGGTTATTAATTTGGGTGTGATACATATTTTATAAAAGAAAAATATTCCAAAGAAGTACTATACGGGCCATTAGAAACCCATAACATCTTATAAACATTATAAATTTAATTGCAAAAATATTATATTTAAGATTTAGTTCATTAAAAAATTAGAACTTGGGTCTCTCTCAAAATATTTTTTAAATCCAATTTTGAAGTCAAATTTTGGTTATAAAAATTTGGATACGAGAGTTATAATAAGCTACACAAATATTATCGCATAGCATAAAATTTATCCGTTATATTTTTATAACTAATTTTAGTATTTTTGTTTTTGAGACTCAAAATTATATTTTTATTTTTTATCAAATATTTTTTTAAATTATCTCATTTATTAAGTACTTAATTAAACAAATGCTTCTTAATTAAACAAATGTTTTGTTTATTTTTTGTTTATTTTTTTTCTCCAATATGGAACTTATGTGTCTATTTTTATTGAAATTACAAGGTTACTGAATCTCCCGCTCATAGTTATACGAAGATCAAATTTTCAACTTTTGTAAGCGAAAATCAAAATTAGAACAGCAAAAATCACGAATTTCTCACTCTTCAAATTTTCACTTTAATAATCTCTTAATTAAGTACTCCTTATGTATTAAAATTAGAAAATCACTTAATCTTCCCCTCATAGTTATACGAAGATCAAAATTTCAACTTTCGTAGCACGAAGATCAAAATCAGATCATCAAAAAAATATAAATTTCTCTCTCTCCAATTTTCCGCCGCTTAAATAATTTCTCAATTTTCTACAACAAGGAGGGTAAAAAGGTCCATAAATTTGTGATAATTTTGCTGTCCCCAAAACATAAACAACTACCGCAGAAAGCAAGCAAGCAATAGCGTTTGGTTCACAAATTTAACTTAGTCATAAGAAAATTTAGAAAATTAGAACACGCCACTGCGCCACGCGTTTTAAGAGCAAAATGTTTGCATGGACCACGTGCACCACGTCATCTTTAGACCACCTATTGTTTTAATGCTGTCCCTTTTCTTGTGCATCGTCATTTTTGATTAAAAGAGTTGACGAAAAAAAAAAAAAAAAAAAATCAACTGGAGAAAATATACTTTAGTCAATATTATAATATACTAGTGAAGTAACCCGCGCGATGCGGCGGATAGTGAATTAGAAAAAATAAAATAAAATTACTAATTGAAAAAGTATAGAAAAAAAATATTTAATATGGTGTAGGATTACAAAGAGTAGCCACTAAATTTTAATTCAAAAAGTAGGTAAAATTAAAAGAAAAACTTGTAATATGTGTGATAATCTAAAAGAAAAGAGCAAAGTTCAGACATAATATATCAAAATGTTGAAAAATAATTCATGATCTACTTTGTTCAATTGAACATCATTGTGTCCATAATCACATTTTATAAAAATATAAAGTTCTAAGCATACAAATGAATGTATATAAAAAAGGATAAATTTAAGAGGAAACTTTTAAAAAAATAAACTTTACTACTATTATTCAAAAGAAATTTGGGAAAAAAAATCAAATCCATGAATGGAGAGAAAACTCAAATTGGCAATAAAAATAAATTATTCTCGTTTGGAGTTCTCTTTGCACGCTGCTAGAAAGAAGAAAAACTTACCGGGTAACACATAGGGTTGGAAATATAAGGTTGATGATGTCTTTGGCTCATAATAGAAGGAAGCATTTCATCAAACACCTGAAATTCAGCAACGAAGCATACAATTCATCCTATTGAAATTTGAGAAGACTATCTTAAAAAAGTTGGCAGAGTAAAAGAAGAGCCCTTAAAAGTCAAAATAATTATATGTTTTTTTAAAAAAAATTGTAGAAAAATACAGTAGATCGAGAAAGTGGGCTGGATGACCATAGTCGTTGGCGGGCTCAGCACAATTGTCGACGACTTCGGCCTTGACGATAGTCAACAGGATGGTCGCAGCAGCCAGCAGGCTCATCGCTCAACGGCCGTTGATGTGGTGGTATCTACGTGAGCGATTAGATAGTAAAAATTAAAGAGATGGGGAGTTGAAGAGGCAGCAGTGTAATTGGAAAAATTAAAGAGGTGGAAAGTTGAAGAGGCAATGATATAACTGGGAAGGCGAGTGGACAAATTTATGTTCCTTTTAGCATATGAATTTCATTGATTTGAGTCAAGATTAAGACGACAACTCGATCTATAATCTTTGTATATTTCAGAAGCAATTAACATATATATACTGAACATCCCTAATGCTTATGCTTCCGATCGCTTTAAAGTATTCAAAACATCTTCCATAATATCTCCACCAAACCTGTGAACTAAACAATAGAAGGGATGTCCAAAGAATTTCATAACATTTCTCAAACTCAATCTTGAAGTTTAAAACTACTCATTAAACAATCATTTCATTCGTCAAAATATTTTATAAGTCATCAATTTATTTTAATTCCTAATACATTTTTTCTACTTTTAGAAACAACCTATACATAATACAATATAAATGTGCTATCCAAAATCAACATAATTTTATGCTTATTGCCAAACAAATCAAAATTATAAAAGGAACTTGCATGTCACACAGCTTTCATGATACTTCCCATACTGCATGTAGCACAACTTTCATAATACTTCTCCCATACTCAAAATGGGAAAAAAATACAAACTACAATCTAACAAATAAAAGTATATAATTTTGAGCTTTATTATCTGTGATGAAGTTCTTAGTCCTATCAATTGAATCCAAAACTCTACATAATCGGTAGAATCCTCCTTACACCTCCAACCGTTCTCCTTTCCAAAACTACATCAACATTCACATTTCAAATTTTCTAATCCCTTAAATAGTGATATAAATTTATCATTATTTTTAACAATATATAAGTCAATTTTAATTGCAACTCTATTTCGAATAAGAGTGAAGAGATGATCAGGATATCATTAGCTAAGATTTAGTTGTATCTTTAATCCGGTTTATAACTGGTTGAATACCGATTAAGAAGACATAGGCACCTTTGAAGTCGATCGATCAGCTCCTTGGTTCCTGCTTGGACCACATTAGCATTAGATTGTGCCGCAAAAGCTTCAACCATGGAGAGTAGGCCAAAACCCTAACACAAAAGGAAGGGAATATTATGTCTCACTAAAATAGTCTATAAAAAGCTTAAAATAATAAAGTGTACGGAAGCATGCACCTATATATGAAATGCTAATCACTTTAAAATTAAAGACAAAATCTGATAAAAATTATATATTTAATCAGAAAACTGATGCCATTATCCAACCTAAGACGCATGATAATCATGAACAATAGAACATTCCCTAATTACATGGATTCACAATGAGAACTAAATAAAAAATGAACAAAAAAAAGGTAAATACGACCATACAAAACGTATAATTTACATTTCAATTAAGCCATGAAAAAAGAAGATGATCGAAAAAAGAAAAAAAAAATCCCCACGAAATGCTTTTGTTCCCTCTCCTTCTCAACTAACAAAGATGTGATTATTTAGGTGAACATCCCACATGCAAACAAAAGTACATGCGAAGAACCTCCTCAGCAACCTCCACCACCTTGTTCCCTACCTATAATTTTCTTTATATGGAATCAAACATTACCTTAATTGAATTCATGAATTAATATTTTTTAAAATAATAATACAAATAATGAATAATAAAAATCAAAAAAAAAATAGTAATTACTAAAAAATTTCATAGGAGAAAACCTCATCCTTGAAGCAGTGGAAGCGACTCCAATTCTTCGGCACAATCCCTATTATTTTCTTTATATGGAATCAAACACTACCTTAATTGAATTCACGAATTAATATTTTTTTAAAAAATAATACAAATAATGAATAATAAAATTCAAAAAAAAATTATAATTAGTAAAAATTTATACAGGAGCAAACCCCATCCTTAAAGCAGTTGAAGCGGCTCCAATCCCACGGCACAATCTCCTCGCGTAAGTTTGGCGACCACCTCCACGACCACCAACACCTCTGCCTCCACCGCCTCGTACCCCTCGTTCCTCTCCTCCCTGTTGCTCACCTCCGTAGTCTCCGTCGCATCAGCGAAGGTCCTTCTCGTCATCTCTGATCCGGAAACCGAAGATTGCATCGAAGCCCTGATCCAATCCATCTCCTTGTCGCTCACCTTCGTTGCATCCGCAGGGCTCCTCCTCGTCGTCGCCGATCCGAAAACCGGAGATCACATTGAAATCCTGATCCGAGGAGAAGTAATGACAAAATAGTAGGGAAAGTAATAGTCCGAAGATGGAAAAATAACGGTCGGAGGATGAACATTGGGAAGAGTAACAGTCGAGAATGACATTAGGAAGAGGAAGAGTAACAGTTTTAGAGAATGGTAGTAGAAATTAAAGAGATGGGGAATTGAAGAGGCAGTGGTGTTATTAAAAAAATTAAAGAGATGGAAAGTTGAAGAGGTGAAAGATTGTCTTTTTAGAATAAGATGAAGGAAATGTTGCCACGTGGCAAGAAAATATGAGAAATAATAGATAGGTATAGATTACATATAAATTTTAGTATGTAACACAATCTGTCCACCATGCCAAGCAAAGTTTTGTTCTAACTTTTTATTTTTTATATTTTATTTGCATGTTTTATATATATATAGAGAAAGAGGGTGTGTGTGAGTGAGTTAGGATGGTGTACTTATAGAAATACAGAGTTCTTTGTATTTATAGGTTATTTTTTATTTTAGAATATCTAAATCGATGATCGGTTTTGTTAAATTTAATTTAAAGTATTTAAACTATTTAAAAAATAAATTTTATAATTTTTTGATATTATTTGTCTTGTAATCGAAAGGCTTAAGCTTAATTAATTTTAATAATCGTTAAAAATAATATTATATAAAATAATATCAATATTTTTTATTTAAAATTTTAATATCATATTATTATATTTTATGAGATTTTTATATTTGACCGTTGATTTTGAATATTTTCAATTATTATACAAATAATATCTTCTATTCGTAAGTCTCAATTTCAAAAATAACTTATAAATATGAAATCTTATAAAAACATACCTGCCCCTATCTATCTATCTATCTATCTATCTATATATATATATATATATATATATATATATATATATATATATATATATAGAGAGAGAGAGAGAGAGAGAGAGAGAGAGAGAGAGAGAGAGTAGAGCTTATATACTCTTAAAAGCACAAGCACAAATGTGTTTGTGAATTTTTTACCGTTGAATTTGTATTGAAATTTATATTTTTGTAAAGTCAACTAAAAAAAGAGAAAGAAAAAATAAATAGTACAAATCTCAATACAAATTTAATGATCTTTTGAGAATATATAAGCTCTACTCTCTCTCTCTCTCTCTCTCTCTCTATATATATATATATATATATATATATATTGGATGGACATGCCGTTCGTAAAGTATAAAAAAATAACAGAAAAATATTTTAAAAAATTTATTCATTTTTAATCTGTTTATATTTGCCATTTTATCATTTTGAGCAATGCTACTTGTACATCCCAAATGGAGTGTACATTTTATAACTCATCCATCCAAGAATGAAGACTAACCTATCGGTCACTTCAAAATGACCGATAAAATTCATATTATTCTTGAATAAATAAAGTGTAGGATATACACCCCACTTGGGTGTGGCTACTTATCCTATTAAATATAAGATGGAGAAGAAAAGTAAGGATAAGACAAAAATAAAGAGGGGTATAATCAAACTCTGCTTTATATATTATTACTATTATTATTTAAAAAAAGTCTCTCCTTGTTAGAAAGAGATGGCTAGCTATACAAAATCTCGTGCCTTATTCCTATTGGCCGAAATTGGTAAACATTATCCACCACAAACTCGGTGGACACGTACTACGTGGTCCGTCACGTGTATAACTAATCATCTTCCGACGCGTGTCCCGTCGTCGTTTTCACATTCCCATTCCCCTCCTTTGGCAGTTACAACCGTTGTATCGTCCCCACACGCGTGCACTATTCCCAAACTCCACGTGGCAAACGTATGGCCGTTCCTTTGCCAAATCCCAGTCATAGAAAAAAATCTTAATTTTGTGTGCTTAAAAATAAAAGTAAAAATAATAATAATAATAATAATAAAGTTAGTTTTTAAAAAATTTTAATAGAAGAAAATTTAAATTTTGTACATTGTATTTATCAAGAAAAGAAAATATAGAAAATTTCAGTTTTTATATATTTGCACCAAATCAAAATTTAAATTTTAAATTCAAATTTAAATTTTGGCCCACGCAAGATCGAGATTTTCGATAATAAAAGATATCTAATAAATGGAGAGTATATGGGCTTTAATATTTATGGGCTTTAATGTTTAACTAGTGAAGTAACCCGCGCGATGCGGCGGATAATTAATTTTTTAAAAATAATAATTTATTAATTAAAAAACTATAGAAAGAAAAATATTTAATATAATATAATATTACAAAAAGTAGAAATAAAAATTAATCAAAAAATATTGCTGTCATGTCCTAAATTTCAAAAAGTGATGTAATTTTTTTTTTTTTAATCAGAGTTTATAATTTGAAACTCAGAACTTGAACAGACCATCACATGTATATTTGGAATTATATACGTGCATGGATCAGATCAATTTTCTACATGAACAGATCAATTTTCTACTTGACCAGCGAAAATGCTATCACTATGGCAATCACTATGCCTGGACCTAGTCTATTAGAGAGTGTCTATTGAAATGCAAAATACACCTTTCAAGGTGGATGGGAAAGTTATATAAAAAAGGATCTTGCAAGCAGGGGCAGGGGCTATCAAGGGCCATGTCGCCCCCTTCATGAGATCTTACAGCTGATTCATGAGCCCTTAAAGCAATTCTTTGCTTTAAAAAGCTTTTGTTTAATAGTGCTAAGACCATCCAAGGCAAGTTGTTCTTTCTCTACATACTTGAAAGTTGTCTGCAACCAATTTAATTATGATATGTTCCCTGGAATATCTGGGCATCTCTAACTCAATGATAAATATTCAATGTAAGCCATGTTAGGTTGTCTGAATATCTCAAACACTACTTTTTGAAAATTTTTGAAGAAACTTTTGTTTTATACTTAGGCAGTTCTAGCTCTTGCATTAATCGGTTCAATTTCTGTAAAATTTCATGGCGACATATAAAAGAAAAAATATTTCTATTCACAAAAATTCTCTGAAAGATGAATATAAACAAAATTAATAGGAGGCAAACTCTGCAACAAACCAAAAATCTAATACTCAAAGGCCCCGTTTGGTTGGGGGATAAAGGGGAAATAACCCCCTTTATCCCCCAATTCCTGCCAAACAGTGTTACAAAATGGCATGGGATAATTTATTTTTTTATTCCTGGCTTAACGGGTTATCCTGGGATAATCCGTTAAGCCTTATTTCTCTCCCCCCATGGAATAGGATTTTATCCCTGGGGGCAGTGAATGGGCAAAGTTATAATTTATTATTTATAATTAAACTATAATATAAAATAAAAAATAAAAAATATAAATTATAAATTATAATATAAAATATAAATTATAATATAAAATATAAATTAAAATATAAATTATAATATAAAATATAAATTATAATACAAAATATAAAAATATAAAAAATATAATATAAAATATAATATAAAATATAATTTATTATTTATATTCTTAAAATATAATATAAAATAAAAAATATTATTTTTTTTAACGTAAGATATAATTTATTATTTATAATTAAATTGCTTCAAATTTAATATAATAATTAAATTAATTTTTCTATAAAAAAAGCTAAGGGCAAAGTTGGTATTTTTATAAAAATTCTATCTTCTTTTTTCACTATCCTCTACTATTCCATAATTTTAACCAAACACAATTTTAACTATTTCAGAGAATACCAACTTTTCAACCAAACGCAATTTAACTTTTATACTTCATTATCCCGGAATAGCAAGCTATCCCAGGTATAAAAAAACTTATACCTCTTAAATTTATCCCCGAACCAAACGGGGCCAAATAGTACCAATTCAAGTTTAAAATGCCCAAAATCCAATCTCTCATGCAGATCTAGGAATACTGAATAACAAAACCAAAAGTGATATACTGAATAACAAAACCAAAAGTGCTACGCAAAATTATCTCAAATATTGTCTACAGAATAAGTTAATTGAAATAGAATAAGTTCTTTATATATATCCTTCAAATATTACAAAAATTAGATCTTGTGACGGCCTTGCGTAGAGTATTTCACTTCTTTTCTTCATCAGATTCCGAAGACTCGATTAAACTGCAAATCATAGTACACATGCAAGTTTTTTTTATTTATCTTTTTTTCTTTTTTAATAAAATACAAAGTATTTTTTGGATTAATTCAATTAAAAATATTTTAAGATAATTGTTACCTGCATGCTTTTCCCTTGCCTCGTGATTACTTCAAAATTTCTTCTGTCTTGGACTGTAAACTTCTTGTGAACATAATTTTCAAAAGTGTGCATACAAAATAATATAATAAATCAAAATTTTAAGATCAAACAAACTGATATACTATCTATCTATTGGGAATAAAAAAATTTGAATACAATTATTACCTGAGCATTCTTTTCTTGCCTCTTGGTTGCTTTTCTATTTTCTCTGATTTGTTTTGCGAACTTTATATGTCCATAGTTTACAAAGTTATACATAGAAAATAATTTAAATTAATCAATTATTAGCGGCTGAAAATGTTCAAAAATCTATAAATAGTAAATAGACATAAGATAAGTTTTCTCACATTGATTGAATAATAGTACTTGTAGATATTTTGTCCAAAGTATCATTCTGCAATTCTTTAGTACTTGTTGGTGCACTAAATGTTATGTAATGAAAACCAGCAATTCCTTACCTCAGCTGAAATGTATTTTGTAGTTCTGGCGTCAAACTAAACTCTGTTGTTCATGTCAAGTCAGAAACTTTTCTGGGAGATCTACTGTAACAATGTACATGCAAATTTAAACGAATATGAATTCGAATATGGATATAGAAAATAAAAATTCGACGAATTTAAATTTGAATTTGAATTTAGAAAGAATTTTGACTGTACCCGATTCGAATCCGAACCCAATTCGAACCCGAATTGATTTTACGTTATATAATATATGTGTATATAAATATTTGATATTATATTTAAATTTATATTTTAAAAATTTAGATTTAAGGCAATATATTTTGAAATATTATAAAGAGGAAAAGTGAAATATTTATTTTGGGTTTGAATTTTCGGATTCGGATTCGGGTTCGGATTTTGAATTTTTGGTCGGATTCGGATTTGATATATATATATATATATATATATATATATATATATATATATATATATATATATATATATATATATATTTCATTTGTTTAAGTGTCGTATCACTAAGAGTTTAAGGTAATCAATAATTGGTGGGACAGACTCACTTAATGGCAATGATCATTCCAGTAGCAATATATTAGACTCAGATTAGAATCTATACAATCCAGAAAGGGTATTTGGCTACTATTAAGTTATGCTGTGATAATTAGTGCAGCAAACAGGTGAATGTGATTGAGGTATTGTTTTCTTTTTTTGTTTGTTTGTTCAGGAAGAGAAATAGCTTTCAGTATAAGTCCTCAAAAGTAGTTTACATACTATAATTTTGTTACTGTTATGGGTGTGTATTCTACACTGGGGATGCAGAGTTACCTATTTATCAATCAAATAAAGAGATACATCTACTGGCTCAAATACCAATCTGACTTTACAGATTTACCTTGAACAGAATAATCTCTTAAAATTTATCTGTCAGTCGAGAGCAAATCGGCTCAGGTGAGTACTAAACACCTGCCTCTCCACTTTGTTTTGGAAAGTCGAAAGCGAAACAATGATTAATTTACCCAGCAGTAAGAGCACAATTATTGGCTTAAAAAAACTAAGTTAAAATGATGGTGTTGATTTATACTCCACTAAGGTTCACAACATTTATCACATTGAACACGATAATATATTAAATCAGGTAAATAAATCAAGTAAATAAAGTAAGGGGAAGGTAGATATATACATGTTGCTCTCTATCTAGGGAAGGGTGGTTCTCTTTTCTCACCATACAATCTTCTTTTTTTATTTTTTTTGGACACCCACCTAAGAGGCCATGCTATACACATAGTGGGAGGCTCCATCCAACGTCCATTCTCTCATTCCCCCTACTAAATACCCTTCCTCTTTTTTTTACCCCTTTTGTATATAGATATAACATTCTTTCTTTGTTGTTGCTTGACATCAGTGGCATGTATGCTTCTTCTAATGAGCCATAGATCCAGTGTACTCACTTACACTCTTGCACTTTATTCAAAAGAGTCAACTCTATCCATATAAGGAGGTATCCTTCAATAGAATGGAGATAGTAGTGGCCAAAAAAAAGCTCATCAATTTTTATGCTACCCCAGTGTGATTTGATTTACTCACAGTCACAGGGTTTTCCTGAGGAAGGTATTTCCTTGCCAAATGTAAACAGCACTGACTCCACCCAAGGGTAATTTTGAGGAAAGCAAACAAAATTTATTGTAAAAAAGCACTTCTAGGGAACTGTATACTATAAAATCACATGATTTGTATTGCTTTGATTGTTCTAATTAAGTAAGTCATGCTGATGAATAAGAGTGGGCCAACTATATATATAGTTTGACTAAGCAATGCTATGAGAATACTTTTATGATGCTAATGATCTAAAACCAGTCAGAGTAGGGATAATTGAACTTGAACACTTAAGTTCAAGTTGGTCTGATGTGGTCCTGCAAGTCTGAGCCTTGTTGATTTTTTCATCTAACTTTAACATCCTGCTCATTTGCTTTTTTATTTTCTGTTTTATTTGGGGTTTTCAGTTTGATTCATTGCGTATATTTTTCTTAAAATTTTGATGTCAACTTTTTAACTCTTTCAAAATATTTTTGAATTAATGTCATATTTGTAAAACACATTTATACCATATTTGAAACTTTCTAAAATCATTCCATAAATCAAACCTCTTTCATACCATATTGAAAATAGTAGCTAATTTGACATAAGTTCAAATCAAACTCGTATGGCTAATTGGCCAACTTGAGCCGATTGATCGGCTCAAATCCAATAAAATTGCAAAGAAGTGCTCCAAAATATTGTTTTGACACTTGGATCAAATTTGGTGCAATTAAATTTTATCCGAACCATTTTAAATAATCGGATTGAATAATTTTCTTTTATCAATTCCGATTCAGCTTGAGTCATTTCAAATTCAACTAAAATATGAAATATAATATTCACCCTCTGCCAACATTGATTCATTAAACTAATTTCTTAACAGGTGTCTCAAATTCATCTTGCACCTGTATTAATTTGTCACTTCGACCGTGAATTCCTAGAACTATTAAAAGGAGATCGGCTCAGATCTACATGTCATTAAGCTACATCACAATCCAATAATACAATAGTGTATAAAACTCCTCTCAGTTCATCCTACTCTCTACCACATAATCATTCCTCTTATTCAATAGAACAGCCAGAGTCCAACTATTGCCTAGAGGTCAAAATATCTACCTGGTCAGATAGTCTGCAGGTTCTTCATCTATGGCTGAAGTTAATCAGTTTCCCAGAGATTTTGATCTTTCACCTGGGCAGATATTGCAACCTAGGCAGCAATCAGCTAGCCTTGGCGTTTTTGGCTGAAGAAGCGTTCCGGACCTTGGCGCGATTGGTGATAACGTTAGTGCATCAGTGAGAAATTCTGGCGCAACTCAATATCTGATTCATAACTACCAAATGCTTCAAGCTGCATATCACAGCCTTCCGCTACCAAGAGACTCCGATGCTTGTAAAGAACTATGTTCCGGTACGAATATTTCTTCACTCTGAATCAATACATTACTGTTCCTTTATGTCGGTTAGATATTTGTGTATATACATTTCCAAAAATGATCTATTCATCTAAGTATTCCTGCAAAATCTGACTTTTCCTATTTGCCCTTCAAAAACTAATTTCTTAAATTCATTCCCTTGTACTTTCAGACACTCATTTAATAGAAATATATATTGTATATTTCTGTATTTTCATTCTCTGCTATTATTTCGTTATTTTTTCCAGAGCCTTATGGACTCTGGTTAAACCAATAAAAAGAAGTCATCATTTTCTAAGAAAAGAGTAAACTTAACTATCCAATTGAGCTTTAAACTGAAACATTAAAAAGAAACATAACTATATTAAGATTATCTCGTCATTCCACATAAAGAGTTTTAACAAAATTTACAACTGCAGTTTCTGTAACCAAACCTAAAAACGAACCTAAAAACATAAACAAAATAAACAAACCTAAAAACGAACCTAAAAACATAAACAAAATAAACAAACCTAAAAACATAGTGGATAAGTCGATAGAAAACATAAACAAAATAACCCAATTAGATCCTATAATAACCGGGGGAGCTTCAGGATCTTCCTTGGTTGTTGACGTTGTTTATTTATCACCCAATATTACTGCTTCGACTGTTGATTCTACATCCATTGGACCAGAGGTAGGGTGATTAACCAAGGTATAGCATCTAGCAATAACATCCATAATCTCCTTCAATTCAGAAATAATTTGTTTTTTTTCCTCAATTAAAATATTATATGTTTTCTTAAGAAGATCAAAGTCCAAGTTAAGCATCTCATACTCATCACGAAGTTCTGTATGTTCATCACAAATACGTTCGTATAATTCTTTATAAGTTTTTTTGTCATCATAATTGACATCTTTAACTTCAAAGCCAAGTTCATCATGGAGCCTCTTGATAGCAACACGTGCAGAGTCCTCCTCAGATTGTTCAGAGTCCGAAAACAAACTCCCCCAACATGTAATTATTTCCATAAATCGGGTACTCCTAGGAACCTCCACATCAACATAAGAACGTAGCTGTCCGCCAGCGACCACGGTAATTCCATATCTAGGAGGAGGTAAGGAAAATTGTGCGCAGATTTTGTGAAGTAAAAGGCGAAAGTTGATGCCGACGTTTATGGTCGATGCCATTTATATAGTCAAACATAAGCTGTCGAAAAATACACGCCGAACTTGTGTTTTAGATTACATGTTTGTTTTACATAGTATGATAGTCATGTGTTTTAACTCAATTAACAGATGCATAATATAATATATTAAATGATGAATAGAAAAATAATTGCAGATAATAATAAAATTATAATAAAAAAATATCAAAAGTAAAACGATAAGAATAGACAATACAATAAAATTTGTTAGAAGCACAAAGTTGTATTAGAACTTACAGTACCACGGAAGCAAAACAATTGTTCCAAATCTCCGTCACTTTTCTGAAAAAGAAAAAAATTACATTAATTAAATAGAAAAAAAAATAAATAATATATAATAAATTATTTTAGGAACATGACTTGCGTATGCGGCCTGCGGCGCGCAAGACGGCGGTTTGGGGCTTGCGACAGCGCAAAGCTACGGCTAGCCCATATGGAGGGGCTGCAGGCAGCGGTGCAATAAAAGGAAAAGGAATGTAATGGAAACTGCTATCTTTGATAATTAAATTGGTCCCTTTCTTATTTTGAATCTAAATATTCAAATACTGAGAACAATTCCCTCTTGACAGTAATATATGTAATCAAAGATGATCACTACATCAAGAAAGAAAACAAAAAGAGAGTTCTGAGCAGAACATTAAAGGCAATTCATCATATAATAATAAAATTACTTAACAAAAAAAAAAAAAAAAAACTACGGCGAAAAAAAGTCGTTAAATAAAAAATTAAGTTGCTGAAATTTCATCCTTAGAGTTTCAGTTGTAGCAATTTAGCCCGTGATCTGCGATTGGATTCTAATTTCATTCTCAGAGTTTCAAATTTGTAATCAAGCCAAATCACAACTTTACAACAAAAAATTGCTTACAAATCACTAAAAATGGTGGGGAAAAAAGGGGCAGGATCAAAACTAAGTAAAAAATCTAAATCACACTCATTTTTGGTGGAATCAAAAGAAAATGTTAGGGATTTGGAAAATTTGGGGAAAAACCCATCACGGAAAAAGAATCAAAATGGGATCGGAAATTGGGAATAGGATTATGGGAGTAAATAAATTAATCGTGGATGGGAGAAATGATTGGATCTTCTTACCAGGGATTTGTTGGAGAAATTTGTTGTATCGGATTTGAGAGAAAGATGCATTTTTTGCATGCTAGATAAGCCATTATATAGATATAAAAAAAAAGGTTACAGTATAGAAAAAGACACTGCATACCTTTTCTCCCACGAAACGGCGACAGAGGAATAGGAAGAGGCGATGTAAGAACCGGCGGCGGTGAGGGAGGGACATCGTGGGAGAAGGAGGAAGAGCGGAAACGGAAACGGAAGCGGAAGCGGAAGCGAAAGAGGATCCGTTCACGGCGAAAGAGGAATAGGAAGAGGCGATGTAAGAACCGGCGGTGAGAGAGGGAGATCGTGGGAGGAGGAGGAAGAAGAAGAGGAGGAAGATGTGGAAACGGAAGATCGTGGGAGGAGGACGAAGAAGTGGAAACGGAAGCGTGAGCCGACCGGTTCAAGCAAAAAAAAAAAAAAAACCAAATAGATGACCGGACCGGGTTCAAGAAAAAAAAAACAAAACAAAACAAAAAAAACAAATAGATGAGCCAAAAAAAAAAAAAAAAAATACAAATAGATGAGCCATAGGACCGGTTTCAAGCAAAAAAAAAAAATCGCAATAAATGAGCCATAGGACCGGTTCAAGCAAAAAAAAAAAAAATGAACCTCTTTTCAAGCCAAATATAGGTTAAGAAGAAAAACAAAAAAACCAAATAATATTATTAGACAATAATTAGATAATAATTAAGTTTGTAATGCTAATAAATGAAAAAAAAATTTGAAGCAAAAAAAAAAAAAAAATGAACCTCTTTTCAAGCCAGATATAGGTTAAGAAGAAAAACAAAAAAACCAAATAATATTATTAGACAATAATTAGATAATAATTAAATTTGTAATGCTAATAAATGAAAAAAAAAATTGAACCTCTCTAATCTCTAATATTGTGCCACGTGGCAGTAAGGTATGAGGAATAATATAGAGGTATAGATACTTTTCATAGATACAAGTATATTACTTAGAACCTCGAAACGCGTTTATTTTTATAAATAAAACAAATAGCATATTATTTTTTCTTAAAAAAAAAAAAAAAAGAAATTATCCAACTGCACCTTCTTTACCAGAAAGTTATTGCAGATTCTGATATTGTTTGTGTGCGAAACAAATCTACAGAAAATCTTAAAAACAAAAAACAAAAAAAATATGATGCCACGGTGTTACGAACATATAGAAACTAACTCTAATTGTAAGAAAATTCAAAAGTAAATATAAAAGAAGAAAATTGACTTTTCCCTTTTCTTCTCTATTTTTTTCCTTCTCTAATCGAAGAAGACCAACGATGTAAAATAAAATAAATAAATAAAAAGAAATCATACCCTTCATCACCTAAAACAATAGTGCCCATACAAATTGGGCAATTAGGCTTCTTAATCAACCACTTATCAACGCATGCATGGCTTGTGAAAAACGTGACTGCACCCTGGCAGAAACCGGCACAAATCGCATTCCATGAAGGGCTCGAAACAAATCGCGCACTCGAGCTTGTCGGAGTCATCTCCCTCATAGCTCATCTCTGGTATTTACTTTGAGCACTTCGAGTGTTACGTACGGTGGCACCTCTTCTTGTTCTGTATGATCACCATGATCATCATCATCGTCGTCATCATCGTTGTTGTCATTGTTATTGTTGTTATAACGACAATACACAATACAACACATTACGCAGGATATGATAAAAACCAAAAGAAACCCAAGAAGGATCCAATCAATACATTTATTTTGTATAGCCATCTTAGTAGAGGAATTGAGGGGGTCATTTTTTTTGGAAATTAATATTGGAAGAGATTGAAAGGGTTTTGCATATATATATATATATATATATATATATATATATATATATATATATATATATATATATATATATATATAATTTTAACTTATCATATTTATGAGATTATGATCAGTTACATTGACGAGATTGATGCCATGTGGAATACGGCGAGTCATCAAGATTCGTGAAAAGACAGGTCAAGTGTTTACTAATTAACTACATTATATAGCATAAATATTAGCATGTCAATTTTCTAGATTTATTAAAATTCAGCTAGTAAATATTTCAATAAATTTATTCATTTATCAATACTAAAACTAGTTAATTAATTAATTCGCATTTTGAGAAGCATTAATGTATATTTTTTCAAGTCTATTTTTGTAGTAATTAATTAAGGGTCTAAATTTGTTAACAAATATTAATGTTTGAATCAGATTCACTTAATATATTGCGTAAATCTACGGCAATTTTCAACAGATCCAGTAATAATGGATTAAAACTACAATGAATCAAAGTCCCCCGTTACTCTTTTTTTGGCTTGCTCGCCAATTAAAGTCCACGTGACCGCGTCAGCCTACGCACAACCTCTATCTCGCGTTCGCACGAAGAGTCAACCTCTTGGAGAGTCAGCTCCTCACCCACATTCACTTACCCCATTCATACGCATTATTTATTTATTTATTATTATTATTATTTTTTATTATTAATTATTTTGAAACATTCCACCTCAAGCAACCTTAGTTTACATTATTATTATTATTATTATTATTATTATATTATTATTATTATTATTATCATGGTCTCTTGTATATATACCCCTCACCCCTCTATCCAATCTCCTCATCATAAGCTCTCTCTCTCTCTCTCTCTCTCTCTCTCTCTCTCTCTGTTAAGCCCATTCTCTTCATATACAAGCTCTCACTCCCTCTAAAGCCCATTCTCTGCATATACAAACTCTCTCTCTCTCTCTCTCTCTCTCTTACTACATACACATACATGGCACTCCTACAACTCCAAGTCCTGCTCCTCCTCCTCCTCCTCCTTATGCCCCAGCTCTCCGTGTGTCGCCCCACGATTGGCTTCAAAGCCACCGATGTCACCGCCGTCGACCCTGACCTCGGCATCGCGCTCCCTCAGCTGGATACTCTCCTCATGACTGCACCATTAGTGGCTACCCCTCTACCTCCCCCATCCAACATGGCTTCTCAAGAAGCCGCGCAAAAAGTGCTTTTGGAGAGGTACTACAAGCCACTTTTGCTTAACGTGCTTCCTAGAGGGAAGGTGCCACCCTCAGGCCCCAGCAAAGGAACCAATGACCACAATAGCTAGATCATGCATGTCGAGACCCTTTTTTGGAGCTAATTTTTTATTATTTATTTTTCATTCATATATATATATATATATATATATATATATATATATATATATATATATATATATATATAGTTATAAACTATATGTAGGGTGATAGTTTAGTTTGTACATATCGGATTGAAAATTGCCGATATTATATATATATATATACATTTGTCCTTGCTTGTTTTGTTTTTCTTATTTGGTCCCTAATTGATACTCATTTGGTTGTATAATTTTCCTGAATTAATGGTTTGTTAATTATTTGAGGCATTAAATTCTTGGATCGCTTTTTCTTTTCCTCGTGTTTTGGTTCACTATAATAATTAGCTGTGTGAACAAACCAAACACAAGTCAAATGTGAACCGTTCATGATCGACTCATTTAATTAAGTGTGAACTGTTTATTTAGATGAACCTATCTTATAAATATATTGCTAAAAATAATAATAAATAAATAAAATTTATATATAATTATTATTTTATAAAGTTGCCACTCTTTTTTTCTCTAATTTATATTAATATATTCTTTAATCTTGATGGAGTACGGTGAGTAAACAAGACAGTCGAGTAAGTTCTTATTGAGTCAATTTCGAGTCATATACGAATTAGCTTATCAGTTTGATAGTCAGGGGTCATATATAGATCAATTGGATGCATGACAATTTTTGATCGAAGAAGATACTTTTTTTTAAAAAAAAAAAAATTTATTAAGTTGGAAACATTAATGGGCATTTTGACCTAACATGTTCTATGCTCCCTGGTCACACAACCAGCTACGTATAAAGCGCGTCTGAAAAAAGCGAGTACTTTTTGGGGACGAGTTATTATATATGGATCGCCTTGAAGACTCGTAGAGGGCACCTTTTTGACCATTGACTTTTGACTTTTCTCCGCCCACGTGGAGCACGTCAGCATTTGGGCCCCACACGCCTTTGTGTTGCACCGCCGTAGTTGGTTGACTCGAATATTTGCCCCAATTTAGTACTGAGGTTTGTTATTGGGTGCTAATTAAATAATAAATTATATATTAAGTGCATAAATACACTTACGATATATAATACAGTTAATTTTACTAATATCACTATTTAAATGGTATTTTATTGAGTAATATTATATGCCAATGTCACTGATTTATATTGTCATTAAGTGGCGGGATCAATTATATGTGCAAAGATTGTTATACACAGATTGAATATCCAAAAAAGAAAAATGCTTTTTGTACATCTCAAATAGAATGTGTAATATATACTCAATTCATTTCAGAAGAATAACGTAGATTCTACTAGTCACTTCGAAAATAACTAGTGAAATTCATTCCTAGGGATGTCAACGGATACGGATACCCGAAATTTTATCCAAATCCAAATTCGAATGGAATGAATTTATCGGATGTTAAACAGATATGGATTCGGATATGGAAATAAAAAATAAAAATTCAAAGGATTTGGATTTGGATATGGATTTTGATTGTACCCGACCCGAGTCCGAACCCGATCCGAATCCGAATTGATTTTACGTTATATAATATATGTGTATATAAATATTTGATATTATATTTAAATTTAATATAATATATTTTGAAATATGGTAAAGAAAAAAAGAAAAATGATTATTTCGGGTTTGAATTTTCTGGTTCGAATTTTGAATTTTTGGTCAGGTTCGGATTCGGATTCGAATTTTTAAAAATTCACCCCGAATCCGACCTGTTGACTTCCCTATTCATTCCTTCCTGAAATGGATGGAATGCATATCATACATCTAAAAGTGAGTGTATGAATAGCATCGCTCCCACAAAAATATGCTTAGTAGATGAATAAAACCACGCGTCTACATAGCCTTAAGATTCGGGATGTTGTAGGTGATGTACAGTAAATAAGATCATCTCACCGCGAGGAGAACCCCCAATACAACTATATTTTTAAGCAGAAACAGAGCATGTTGGCAGAGAAAGGCTTATCTTGGGCTAATTGTAGGGTGCTAATGGACTAGATAAGGGCCTACGCAGAAGTGCATATCTTAAGCCCGACCCAGTAAACAAAACTAGGTACCTTCGACCACGACCCAACCCAATAAGATAGAAGTTAAAAGCAGACATGCTCAAATCCTGCTCTGACCTAATATCTCATCACTAACATTTTATTAGCCACAAATCTTCTAGCTAGCGACACTGATCGATAGTATTCTAGTCTAACTCTTATATATATAGTAAATCAAACCCAACAGGGCAGAGAATCCAACTGGATATTGTAGCTTAGTGGTTCCATGAGTTGGCCAAGCCCATTTGCACCCATATCCATGCATTACTTATCAATTAAATTGTGTTTTTCTTGTAACGACATGTATATTTACATTACTTTTCAATAAACAAGTTCTTAAAAGCACCTCTATTTGTTTTGACACAAAACAAAGTTCATATACTTAGTAATGAGTAATATTACATGTACCTCACAATGTGTATTAAAGCGCAATCGTGATTGAGCATGTATTTCTAGCTATATATATGTGGTCACCATGCAAATACGGAAATAATTAAAACTAAACCACCAACATAATTCCAAATTGCCAACCAGGTATTCTTTTTCATTAGTTGGGTGAACAAGGACCCATTAAAATGAAAACAATTAAGGATAGCCAATAAAAATAAAAATATATTTATATATATATATATATATATATATATATATATATATATAGAAACAACTCAAGAAACTTAAAAATTTATATAGGAAAACATGCATGCATGCAAATCTTATTGCTAGGTTGAAACCTATATAAAAGCTTTGTAGCTACTCACTCATGCATGTACTAAACCTTTATAAGAAACAATAAAAATATATACCAATAAATAAAATTCGTTTGCTGCGTAATTCTAAGATCCCAAAATACCATGCACATCCCTAGTAATATTAGTTGTTGAGTCCTTGTCCAAAATCTCTGCTGGTACCTGCAAATTTGGGAAATGCAAATTTAAGGTCGCATTCAAACCACTCAACTCATTCTAATTGGTTACGGAAGTGCACGTGTAGTGTCACATCAAACAAAGAGGAATTTAAATTACAATCTAAATAATTCATAAAAAATATTATCTTTATATATTATTAAATAATTTTAAAATATTATATATACAAGTATGCTATCATATTCATAATTCACATCAAACAAACATAGAGGAATTTAAGTTATAATATGAATAATTCATAGAAAATATTATCTTTATGTATTATTGAATAATTTATAAATAATTTTAAAATATTATATATATACAAGTATGTTATCATATTCATAATTACAACAAAAAAAAAAAAAAAAAATAGAGAAACCAAACACATTTCCCTTTCACATCATTCCAACACTACTAAGGCCGTAGCAAACGGAAAAGAAATGCTAAATTTCAGAGGATTATTTTATAATATTATGTAATATTACATATTAGATTACGTATGTAATTAAAGAAAGCATATTCGGCTATGTCATACCTATTCATAAATAAAAAATTCATGAATATAACATTTCAAGGCACCTGTAGTAATACATCCATTGAAGGATAGGCTTTCCTTTTCTTCTCCTGGAGCCCTTTATTTGAGAGGACCACTTTAAGGAGTTTAATAGGGACCTTCCAAATTAATTCTACCAAACTTAGGTAATTACGTACCATGCATTTCATAGTTGATTATTTCATGATTCATGAGTCATCAAAGGTCATCATAAAAAATTTTAACCCTTATTAACAGTGTAATTAAGATGCATGCGATACGTACAACTATTGATCGAGTTTATGTTATTATTCCTTGATACCAAAAGAGCTATTTGTGAAAATGTATAATGCCTTATGATCAAATGTATGTTGTCGAGATCAAACTGAGCGGCTGAATCCGATTCATTAGCCCTTCAACAATTCCAACCAGTTATATTAATTCTACGAACTAAGAATATGTAAGTACTATTGGCTTTCACTGCAGATTCCGCATTAATTAAATTGCTTGGGTTTTAGTTTCTTATTGATTTCTAGTCATATTATTTCATTAATAGTTTTTAGTGTGAGGAGTTAACATTTGCTTATATTAATGTACATTAGTTGACCACCTCTTTATTGTGAGGAGTTAACATTTGGATATATTAATGTAGATTAGTTGACTAGCTAACCCATAGTTACAACACAAACATGGAGTCATGTGCTTGATCCATGTCATTTCATCTTATATAATGTTGAGTCTCCTTAATTTCTTGCTATTTAAAAACCCTAATGGTCCTTAAGAAATTTTTTTATTTTTTTTTTTTGTTAAATATTAATTTCATGCCCATCTCTTGAGCCATGATTATTGCATGTTTAAGGGGTGGTTAATTTCTCTATGCATTTGTCTTATCCCCTAACATTTGTTAACGTGTTCTAAATGGTCCCCCTATAACTCATTTAATTTTATAATAAGTAGTATCAAGTCCTTAATTGTTTTGTTTTTTTTTTTAAAGATTTTGCCACACATAAATAATTCACATCCCCTTAATTTTTTGCAGTGACTTTTCTACTAAAAACCAACAAAGGGAAAAACAAATAATTTAAAAAACAGCCCATTAATTCTACATTAATTGTTTTGTACACTTCTCTTCCACAAAGTTAAGCAAAGTATCTTGGTGTCCACTTACGTATACCTCGTCACCCATTTTGTCCAACTCATTAATAAAAGGTCAAAAAGGAATGGGCGACAACATATATATATATATATATATATATATATATATATATATATATATATATATATAGTTGGTGAAGATGCATTTCACTAATTAATAATAATATATAATAAAAAAAAATTGCTAAGCCCCCGACAACATGAAAATAAAAAAATATATATATTTATATCATGTCTCTGCTTAATTAATTAATTAATATATTTATATGGTTGCATATGATATACTACAGTGGATGTGTCATCAATTATTGGATCCATCTGATTTTTATTTACGTTCGAAATTATTTTGGAGCGAAAATATTGAATAATGCAATTGTGGTGATATAATAAAATTTTGTTCTCATGAGCACTACATAAATTGCTTATAATTTTATTAATTATTTTCCTCTTAGATATTATGTGTCCATGAAACTATGTTTTTTTGGCCTGTATCATAGTATAGTATAGTATATAAAACATCAAAGTAAATGGCATTTTTTATAAATTTTACACAGCAATTAAGTAGGTGCTTCACATGCATGTTTTTTATTACTATATATAAAGTAAATAAACTAAGGCTCTTTTTTTTTATTATTAGAGAAATGTATAACACAAAGAATCCCACCCAACTCAAACAAACCCACCTCTATGTTTGCATTTTAAAACTCCAATATTATTAAATACTTAATTAGAACTATTTTGTCCTCTCGCTTCTTTCTTATTTGTTGGGACCCATCAATGCCTAATGCTTCACTTTTCTCTCTCTCTCTCTCTTTCTCTCTACTCCCCATCTTTATTTCTCCTTCTATTTATCCCTCCTCATCCCCCCTCATCCCCCTACCTCCTCTCCTCAGAGTTTAAGACCTTGGAAACACAAGAGAGAGAGATTATGGGTAACTACAAGTTCAAATTATCAGATATGATACCCAATGCTTGGTTCTACAAGCTCAAAGACATGGGAAACATAGGCAAAAGCAGAAGCAGAAGCAGAAGTCAAAGCCAAAGCCAAAGCCAAAGCCAAAGCCGAAGCACCCACATAAACTCTCCAAGAAGAAGCAACCACCACCACCACTCAAGAAGAGCTTCCCCACTCAGCACTCCAAAGCCATTAGTCTCCCCACCACTCCAAAAAGCACTTCTCCCTAAAAGAGCTTCCTTCTACATCTCCTCCTCTTCCCCCACCACCACCACCACCAAAAAGAAGCACCTCCTCACCACCACCACCTCCCCCTCCCCTACAAGCCCACCGAGCCCACCAAGGAGATCCAAGAAGAAGAGCAGGGTCCGGCCCATAAGGCCCAAAAGGCCGACCAAGGCGGCGGCGGCGGTGGCTTCTCCTGTTTCCTCCAGTTGCAGCTGCCGCGTTTGGGAATCCGACGCCCTCTCTGATCTCCCCTCGGCTTCTCCGATAAGCCCTTTTCACCTCGGCGACGTCTACGCCGACAATGCCGCAAAAGAATTCGAAGAATTAGAAGAAGAAGAAGAAGAAGAAGAAGCCCATGAGAGGCCCATTAAGGCCGACCAAGAATATAATAATTACTGCAAGGTCATCACCTCCTCCTCCTCTGCTACGGACGTAATAATCGACGTTAGCAACACCAGTCGCAGTACAAGCAGTACGAGCACTAAACTCGGCGCCGACTTTAACGATTTGGAGCTCCCCCCCATAATAACGAAGTCGTCGACCAAGCGGGAGGCCGACACGTGTCAGCCCGAGGACAAGCACGTCGTCGACACGCCGGCCCGGATGCGTCGAACCCACCACCACTCCAACGGGCGCCCGCGTAGGACCAATTATGCGGGCCTCCAGCGCCTTCGCGCGCGCGCCAACTCCCCCCGACTCCCCGGCGCGAATTTCCACGCACGACGCGTGTCGACACCTCCGACCCCGACGAAGAGGTCACTCAAGGAGAGACTCTCGGGTACGTACTACGTAGTACGTACTCAAATTCAAATATATATATATATAATTTTTTACATGGAGTTTGTGTTTTTATTTTTTTTATTTTTTTGCTGTTGATTAAAGGTTCGAAATTGAGAAGCAAAATTTTAATTTTCAAATATATATATATATCTCCAAAGTTAAATTTATTCACTTTTTTTTTTTTTTTTTTTTTCTTTCTTCCGTGCAGCTGAGTTAGTAGTACTGTTAGAATATTATAATGTTCTTATTATAAAATTAATTTTTAAAATTTTTAAAATATTTTAAAAAATATAAATACTTTTTTATAAACTTTTGTTAAAAGATAGTATGATAATTTCAGATAAATATATTAAAGAATCATGTAACTTTTAAAATGAATATTTTTTTTCTACCATTATTTTATTTGAAAGTTGCTACGCTAATCCCTACTAAGTTATCATTGTCACACCTGATTCAATATTATTAATGATCAGGAGCAAATACAGAACGAAATATCTGTTACAGAGAAGATTTTGTTGCGCGGAAGAGCTTGGGAGGCAACTTTGTGATCGTGAAGTCGTCGACGGATCCACAAAGAGACTTTAAGGAGTCGATGGTCGAGATGATTGTGGAGAACAAGTTGAGAAACTCTAAGGATTTGGAGGATTTGCTGGCGTGCTACTTGTCACTAAATTCGGATGAGTATCATGATTTGATTGTTAAGGTCTTTGAGCAAATTTGGTTTGATCTTAATTTTAGGTAATTAGATTATTGTAAAATAAAAGAGAGAGAGAGAGAGTAAAACTAATAATTAATCATGTAAGTTGCATGATCAATTATGTAACTTGATATAGATTATAAAGTTTTGAAGTAATAATCAATACTTATCAAATGATTTTTTTTTTTTTTTTTTTTCTTAAAAAAAAAAAAACAAGCCTGTAAACTCTTTCCCATTAATGACCCTACTAGTTTAGTGATATATATATATATATATATATATATATATATATATATATATATATATATATATATATTCCTAAAAAATCCTGGACTAAATCTCCTCTTTTAAACAAGCATGTAAAAATTCATTCTTTTTCAATAATAAATACTGTTGCAATTGATGACTATTAGTTACAATAAAATATTTTTTTATAATAAATAATAATCGCTGCAAATTGTTATTATACGTACGTTTTATGATAATAAATAATTGAATAATATAATTCGCATTAATTATTACAAGAGTACAAATTGTTACAATACAATATATTATGTAATAATTCAATTTTAATATAGTTTAAATTGAATGTAATAGAAAAAAAAAATTTGTAGTGTGCAGTAGGGCAATGTAATAAAAAGGAAAAATTTTGATTTGACTCCAAAAACAATTGGTGCATGAGCGATCACTTTCTTTGTTGCTTAGTTTAATTAAATGAGAGTAAAAAAATTCATGACCCATACAATATCTAATTAATTACTTTGTGAGGTCACCTCGAGCTCTACCCTATTAATTATATACTTTGACAAATACTTAGCTTAGAAAAAGTACAAAAATTGTACAGTAAATAAATAGTCATGGTTCACTAATAAAAAAAAGTATTTTTAGGGCCAAAACCTAGGCCTACATTTATACTGAGCAACCTAGAGTTTGCATTAATTTCAATTCGGTATAATTAATTCCAATAAATGTGGTGCATGTGCATGTCATAAGCATAGGGAAATAAAATAATTCGAGTGGTTTATGTGAAAAGTACGCTAGGTTACAAAATAGGAAGGTTTATATTTAATTGGGTAAGTTCACAACAAAATATTTTAGGGATTAGGGTGCAAGAAGAAGTCATTTTTATTTTAGAAGTTGACTAAGCTCAAGTACATTAAGACCATTAATTTTATAGCAAATATTGGTGAATAAACTTTTATATATATATATATATATATATATATATATATATATATATATATATATATATAAAGAGAGAGAGAGAGAGAGAGAGAGAGAGAGAGATTATAGCTTATATGTTTTTAAAAGTACAAGACAATTCATACTTATAAATTTTTTATCATTAAATTTCTATTTAGATTAATGCTTTTGTAAATTAAAGTCAACTAAAGGAAGAGAAAGATAAAGTAAAAAAAAAAGAAATTCTAATACAAATTTAATGATAAAAAATTCACAATAATGAATTATCTTATGCTTTTGAAAGCATATAAACTCTATATATATATATATATATATATATATATATATATATATATATATATATATATATATATATATATATATAATATTTTATTTTGGTGGTGCTCTGTAAAATTTACTTTTACATCTTTTTCTCACTCTATTCACACAAAATGGTTTTTATTCTAACTCATAATGAATTTTTTTATATTATTAGAAAAGTCCAATTATGAATATAAATATATATAGGCTTTGAAGCTGAACCATGTTCTCTTTTCTCTCTCTCTCTCTTAGAACTAATATGTCGTAACAATACAATAGTTTTAATGACCATCCCTATTGTGATAATCAGAAAATTTGATGATTGGTGCATGAGATCTGCAGTTTAAAATTTATTATTTTATATTTTCAGTTAAATTTATTTTTAAAAATAAATAAAATAAATAATATGCTATTTTTAAAAAAAAAAAGAAAAAAAATAATAAGCTTTAACAGCTGTGTGCACCAAAACCTCAGGAATAACGTTTTTTTTTTTTTTTTTTTTTCAAATCCTTCACAAAGAAGTAATTCCTTTCCCTAACCTTTGACACAATCACATCTTTGAAAAAAAGAAGAAGAAAAATTGAGAAGAAGAAGAAAGCCTTTGACACAATCACATATTTGAAAAAAAAAAAAAAAGAAGAAAAATTGATGAAGATGAAGATGAAAGCCTCCGACACAATCTTTAATAATAGATCGAGGAAGCAATAAAGAGATCAGGACACAATGTCTTTATGGTCCTGGGTCTTAATTGCCTAAGATATAACAGATTTTGCAGCCATGTTGAGCCATCTATACATATATAGGCCCCAGTAAAAGAACATCCAAGGTTTCCACCTCTCTCTCTCTCTCTCTCTCTCTCTCTCTCTCTCTCTCTCTCTCCCTCTCTTCCTTCCAATGAGAGGGAGCATGGGATTCTCTCTCCCTTTATAAAAGAGGACACTTATAATTAGTGAGCCACACCTAATTGTATTCACTTCACTAATATCATGTATGGCAAATAAAAAAACACAAACTAGCTCGAACTCACATCTTCTCTTCTAATACCAAGTTAAATTATAAAAAATAATTATTTATTTTTTAAAAAATTAAATTAGTAAAAAACAGTATACTTATAATTTTTATATTCAACAATTATTTTCATAGGAAAAAAAAAAATAAATTATGGAAGATTAATGTGTGAACATAAAAAGACAACACAAAGCATGCATTAGGAAGAACATCACTCTCATGTGTACCTGACAAAAATCTGGCACATGTGCGACCGAACCAACAAAGGGGAAGGAACATCTAACTTGCACAATATTATGGCACGTGCAGGACTGTACGTAGCCTTAGCTTTTAAATGTTTTTAATGCTGCTGTTTTGAAGGACTTTGGAATTTTCATCACCTTCGTTTCTCCTTAAGTCAAATTCCAATTTGTCACTAGTTAATTAACAAATTAAGCTTTTAAATGTTTTTTTTTCCCTCCTATTATAATGATATTTTAGTTAACATTTAATAGGTTAAATTCTATATAAAGTCTTATTTCAACTCGTGCATTAATTGATCGATGATTTCATATGCTCTCGTATCCCCATCCTGAGTATTTCCGTACTAATTTGTTGAATGAATATCACATCTAGTATAGCCATTTAATAAAACGCTAATGAATTTTCAATAAATTAAGATATTTATAGTAAGTTTTTCGTTGTAGCTAAAACTAAAAAATTTAAAATTAAAATTTTTATTTTTTTCAAATTTTTGTTGTCTTAAAAGAATCAACATCTTATCCTGTAGTGGAAGCTCAAATTGAGCCGATTTATGTTCGAAGTGGTGAGAGATTAGTTGAGTCAAGTCACAATCGAGACTCGTTGGCACTTTATATATACACTATAAGTGAATTAATTACGTATTTCTAACCGTTCAAATTTTTAAAATTAATAATTAGCGTCAACGATCTAACAATTTTGACAGCTTAATTTCTTGAGAAGTTTTGTTTAAATTAATAATTTGTCAAATGTCAAGAGCTGTTCTAATGCTCACAATATATTACTAATTAAAGAGGGTTCAAAGAACTTTCAAACTTTTTTGGACGTACAAATGAGGAGGTGCTTGAATTTCAAATCGAAGAACAGTAAAGTTACAGTGAGATCACATCTAGATCGAATCCAACATATTGTGTACGTGGGAGCTGATCACTTGCCCATTATAAGCATTTAATACTCCTTTTGGACTTGTTAATTAATTGAGCATTGCAGCTCTAGAAGTTATTGTTCAAATAAGGCATATCAACAGCAACAATACCCTGCAGGAGCAATAAAATCCAAGGTTTAATTGTGATATATTATCTGCAGGAATTTAAAAAGATTTGACATGTACAACATATATAGCGGAGAAACTCAGTGCTACGTACATTATATATATAAAAATAGGAAAAGTTGTATCTTATCAAGAGATTCCCAGATTTCCAAAAAAGAAAAAAAAAAATGCTAGTGGCTGCAACCTTATTTATTTCCAATTTGATCAATTTGGTTCAACAATATTTTTTTATTTTATTTTATTTTATTTTATTTTATTACAGTTTCATATATAATATTACACAAGTAAAATCTCAGGAAAAAAAAGAAAAAAATATCTAATAGTAATAGTAGCTTTTGTTTAGATTTTGCTAGTGTGTTAAGGAGGAGAAGAAATTAATCTCGAGCTTTTGATATTACATAAAATCAGTAAGTAATAAAATTTTGAGCATTAAAAATTTCAATAGTATTTTAGATTTTTGGTTGGTACAATAAAAAATAATTTAAGATATAAAAGTATAGTAATTGGCCGACTAATTATACCATCATAAAAATACTTAATCAAATAACATTATACACCAATCTTACATTGGGATCAAACAGGTCGTGAGCACTTTAAAAGCGAAGTGATCGAGTGATAAATTATATATGGCTCTTAAATACATAAAGAAAAAATTATAATCCACAAACTAAGTTAAATTAATTAATTAAGCATGCATTCACTTTACAATAATGCTAGCTCAACACGAGATCCCTCGTAATCAATGAGCTTTCGATCATTATCAGCTTGTCCACGTTCCAATTTATTTGTGCATGCCTCCCTTGTCGTGTTGCATCAGAATCAAACGTATTAATCAATTTTTTTATTATAGAAAAATAATTATACTCGCACAGTTGGAAAAGATATACCTATATATATATATATATATATATATATATATATATATATATATATATATCGACTACAATACTATCGATAGTATCAAGTAATTAATGCTATTAATTTTTTTACTGTTAAATTTATTTTTTTTTTTTATCATTTTCACCTTTTAGATTATACTATTCAACAAACAACCTACTAAATTTTAAAGAATCACTATCATCCTAACCGTATATTTTTTAATCCAATGACTAAAGACTTGACAGCACCAATGACTTGGTGCTATCGATAGAATTCCAGTCTAGCTAGTTTTATATATATATATATATATATATATATATGACTTCTGTACTTTTAAAAGCACAGAGGACTCCATAATTTTAAATTATTTTCGATATTGGGACTTCCGAATGGATGTTGGGTTTCGTTAGACTTGATCTACAATATTTAAAATATCTAGAAAATAAATTTTGTGATTTTTCAATATCATTTATCTAGTAATCGAAATGACTCAAAATCAACAGCTGAAAATAAAAATATCACAAAATGTGATAATATGATAATAAAATTTTAGATCAAATATATTGATCTTATTTTATATTGCATAAAAAATTTTTATTAAAATTTTACGTGACTTGAATATTTCTACACCGTTAGATTTGATTTAGAGCATTTGAAGTATTTATAAATTAAATTTTATAATTTTTCGATATCATTTGCCTAATGATCAAAAGAACTCAAAATCAACGACTGAAAAAAAAATCTCACATTAATATAACGTTATAATTTTAGATTAAAAATATTAATATTATTCTATATAGTATATAAAATTTTCTATCAAAATTTTATATGATTTAAATATTTTTATACTGTTAAATTTATAAATAACTCATCAAACCATTAATTCTAATAAATTTTAATTTAATTTAAAAAATAATTCAACCCGGAAGAACTATAAACCAACTAGTGCCGATCTTTCATGTTCTACAATTGAGGAAATCTCTATACATTTTTAGAGATTGATTAATTATAAAAATACACAGTAGCATATAACTTTTGTAACTTTTTATGCAATATAATTCTTTTACCCTTTGTTAAATTTAATTATTTAAGAGGACACTTGGGGAGACATATTCCTGAAACTTCTCACCCACCATGAGGTGGAAAATAAATTAAAAATAAAAAGGATAATAAAGTTGGTTTGTCCCTTATGCATGTTTCCAAATTAAGAGCCATATATATATATATATATATATATATATATATATATATATATATATATATATATATAGAGCAATGCTACTTGTACACCCTCAAGTGGGGTGTACATCCTACACCCACTCATCTAAGGGTGGGGACTAACTTATCGGTCACTTCGAAGTGACCGGTAACACCCACCCTTGGATGGGTAGGATGTACTGCAAGTAGCATTTTCCATATGACTTTTATGTGTCAGAATGGTTGGTTCTATAGTAATGTATGCATGTCTACGATTGATGAGACATATTGTGGACATGTATAGGGTAAATAATATATTTTTCCCTATCCATTCATGGGTGAATATGTAGAAGATATTACATATATTGCACATTCAAAATTCATATAAAAAAGCATTTTCCCATAAATTAATAGCAACAAGTACTCTGATTCAGGCTTAAGAGTTTTAGCTAGCTTCTTAATTTATTGGACTTAGGTTTATTTCTATATGTTATTATTTTATGCAATCGTGTGCAGATTAGTTATAAAAATTTTAAACAAATCGGATTGGCGGTCGAAAATAAAAAAAAATTCAAACAAAAATGAAAGAAATTTTATTATAAAATTATGAAGTCGAACCATAATAAATATTATGTATTCATTTTGTTGGAATTAGAGAGCAACGAAGAAAGCTTACAAACTGGATAGTCATCCAGGAATCGAAATCAGATCGGATAACATGTTTTGATAGTCATCCAGGAATCGAAATCGGATCGGATAACATGTTTTGTTGAATCATACTTATCTTGATGATTTTTTATTTTCCACGTACTTTTTACGGGGGAAGTTTACATCACAAAACTCTGAAAACGTAGGTGAAAATTATCTTCTACAGATGCGAAGTTTACACTCCAAAACTCTGAAAACTTAGGTGAAAATTTTCTACGGATTGCGAATCGAAAACGTAGGTAGAAATTCAGAGAGAACACAGAGAGAATAAGGAAAGAAAAAAAAAAAATTTCTTCTTGTATATCGTACCATGTGTTAACTCAGGATTATATTTATAAATTATTAGAATATTTTGTTTCTCATATAGAGATATGAGAATAAAAATTTTATTTATAAATTATTATAATTTTTTAGAATATTCTGTTTCTCATATAGAGATATCTAAATATCAGTTAAAATATGAGTTAAGATTAAACATATATAACTTATCATTTTTATCTTTAATCTATAAACATAAACTCTAACCTTATTCTTAATAAATACAGTTCTTATCCTTAGCATAAAAAAATAAATTCTAATTCATATTTTATATGGATTGAGTCAAATTATAACCGATCAATATTGGCACACCATATGGCAACACATTTTAATATTTTTTTTTTTTGCATGAAAATATATTTTTTATTTATCAAATATCATTAATTAAACTATTACTTGCAGTAATAATAATTTGGATCACAATCTAAATTAAAAAGAAACGAAAGCTTCTTGAGCTAGCTTTTTGTTCTACATATTTTTATTCACATTACCTCTGATTTTCTTTTTCTATTTTTTTTTTTTTTACGTTTTGTTTTGTTGATGAAAATGAACACTTATACTTTACTCGATCCCCCCATATAAAAAAAAAAATAAAAATAATAATAATACTATTCATACACTTTAAAAAAAATAAATAAATAAATATGATACATATTTTATCCATTCAAGAGTGAAGTATTTTTTACTGATCACTTCAAAGTGACCAGTAAAATTTATTTTATTCTTAATATATATATATATATATATATATATATATATATATATATATTAAAATGTACAAATAAATATATTTTTTTGAAAAAAAAAAAAAAGTTACTATACGAAGAAATAAAGAGAGGGGGGACGTGGCCGTACGTGCGGTTGAAGCATCCCTATCCACAGCAAATTTGTATGCGGTCGCCCCCACCTCACTTTTGGTCCACAGTTTTGGAGATTCTTATGCTCACTCAGTGTATCCGTACGTTTCATGCACTGCACCGTATTTAAATTATGAAATATTTAGTGCAGTGTATGATATACACTGGGCGCAGGCAATACCCACATACAGTGGCTCACAACTGCGCCTTGGTAGGTGGCATGTCAAATTGCTAATTATTTCCTTTTTGGGTTTTCCTTTTATAGTGGGACCATCAGGTGAATGTGTCAATCTTGTGTTTAACTAGGGTTACTTTGGTTTCAACCTATTTTAAATTATGGCATTTATATATTAATTTCTTACTTTGAAGTTTTTGAATCTGATAAGACATTGAGTATTTTCGGATACCACTTGCCGCCATATAATAAATAATTAAAGTTTGATACAATAAAAATAAATAAATATTTTATTTAAAACGTATAAATATAAATATTTATAAATTTTAATTATGATTTATTTTAAGTTATTTTAAATATGATTCGGTGCAATTCAACATCGATCCAACCTACTCTGTCGCTACAGAACAAAATACTAGTTCTTTCGTGTGTCGGCAATTTAAAATATTATCGTATATTTTGTAACAATTTAAAATTGCATAGAATATATATATATATATATATATATATATATATATATATATATATATATATATAGTCTCACTTAGCATTAGAGTATAAGGTTAGGAAATCAATCAATTTGTCATGCTCATTAAAATAAAATAAAATAAATATTCGCATTAGTGTTCTTTTTCGTTTTTTTTTTTTTTTTTTTTTTCTTGATGTTGTATATGCTCTAAGATTGTGGAAATCTTGGTGGGGTCCTTGAAAAGTAATTAGGCGAGAGAAGTGGGGCTTGATTGCAAAAAAGCCAAAATTTAGGGCGGGTTTGTTAAACTGAGCAAAACCCTATGATTGAAATGGTACGTACTGCACATACGAGGAGGTCCCTACAGTTTTGTTCTTCGCTTGCATGATCATCTGCCTATTATATTTGCCTTTTTGACATAAATTTTTATATATATATATAGATATATAATATTTATAAGTATATATATATATATATATATATAGAGAGAAGAAAATTTAGTCCGGTTATTATACTATCGATAGTGCCAAAAGTACTTGTGCTATCAAATTTTTAGTCGTTAGATCCGGCTATTATACTATCGATAGTGCCAAAAGTACTTGTGCTATCAAATTTTTAGTCGTTAGATCTATTTCTTTGATCATAGTATTTCTCTCTCTCTCTCTCTCTCTCTCTCTCTCTCTCTCTCTCTCTCTATATATATATATATAGTGTGTGTGTGCACGCGCACACGCGAGTGCGTGCGTACGAGTGTGTGTCCGTGTTAGACTTGTGTGTTTTTAAAAGTACGGAGATTCTGTGCTTCTAAGTCATTTTCGATGTTGGGATTTCCAAATTGATGATCTGTTCTATTAGACTTGATTTAGAGTATTTAAAGGATCTAGAAAATATATTTCGTAATTTTTCGATATCATTTGCCTAGTGATCGAAAGGGGTTCAATATCAATCATTTTAATGATCGTGATGAACTATTTATAAGTTTAACGATGTAAAAATATCTAAATTATTTTTTTTTTTGAGAGAGAGAAAGGTGGCATGCTACCACTTCATTTATTTTTTAAAAAATAAACTAAAAAATAAACTTAGCGGATCTCGGGTACCCACCATCAAGCCTTTTGCCACTTGAGCTAAGGACATAAAATTTAAATAAAATCTTTTTTATACTATATAAAATAATATCAATATCTTTAATCTAGAATTTTAGTATTATATCATAACATTTTGTGAGATTTTTATACTTAGTCGTTGATTTTGACCGCTTTAGATCGATCACTAGATAAATAATATTAAAAAATTATAAAATTTATTTTTAAAATTTTAAATTAAGTCTAACGAAATCGATCACCGATTCGAAATTTTCAACATCAAAAATAATTTATAAACGTGGGCGAAAGGCTCCATCTGTGTGTGTATATATATTGAGGTTAGTTGGGCTTTTTTTTTTTTTTTTTTTTTTGTCTATTAATTTTTTTTTATTAGTAAATTGAATCACAAAAAAGTATAATAAACAATGCTTGTTAAAAAGAAAAAATTAAAAGCTAGGGTAAATTAAGAATAAAAAGGAGTTCTCAGATAAAGAATAAATAAATGAAAGCTCCCCTCTTTAAGTACAATAATTATTCAGGATTATTTCGTTTATCAGGGCACTTTCTCAATAGAATAAAGTATAATTAATTACTCAAGGAGAAAAATAAATTAATAAAGTGTGAATGAGACCCAAAAAAAAAAAAAAAAAAAAAGGAACTTAGGAGTTGTTACTGTTTATTAGTAATCACAACAGTAAGTACTTAGTTTTCTCTAATTAAGAATATATAAATGTTATGGTACCTGGCCATTTATTGAGCACAGGTCCTATCTATGGTGCATGAAACTGTGTATGTAAACTATAGAGCTCTAGCATTTCCTTTATTCAATCTTAGTTTCTTAGCTTAAAATCATTTTTGTGGGTCAATTGTGTTGGTAGCTAAGGAGACAAATCCCAAAAATATTGACACAATTAAGATTTAGATCTATGTTACCGACGCAATTTGTGCGATATAATCTTTCTCAAATCCCACATGATTTGATCTCCTCCTGCTGTGCAATCTTAATCATCTATAGTTCGATGATCTGAGTTTCGAGTAGAATGGAATCCTGTGCGATCTAATTAATCATCTATAGTTGGATGATCTGAGTTTCGAGTACAATATTCCTCTTGGGTCCTTTCCTATCGCATCTCTATTCGATATTCCATTTGGTGGGATTTGTTAGGCATAACAATTCTATATTAGATACAAAATAAAATGTTTGTACTGCTTGGTGATGTTTTCGGGTAATATTTTAGATTTTTGAGTTGGTTTGAACTTTTTTAATGTAGTATAAGAGTTTATTTTATTGGCTCAAAAGAGTCAGCATATTAAAATTTGTGAACACTGAATATACGCGCTTTAAATGACTAATTAGTTATACTTTTTAATCGTTTAAACTTTTAAGATTAATAAGTAGTGCCAACGATCCGACATCGTTCACATCATCTGGCTTTTGGCCCATCCAGTGATAGCGAAGTAGTCAAGTCTAGCACGGAAGTCCGTGCGAAACATTTGTAATATACTAATTGGTGGTGCAGCTGCAGGTGAAGATGCCTTGGTGTTGATGGGGAAATCACCAATTTCATGGGGGGGAGGTGGTAATATGGAGATCAAATAACTCTTTCATTCACATTACCTTTTTTACCAATCAAACACCAAAATATTGGAAAATTGAAGTCCACACTTGCAATTGATGCAACAATATGTACAGAGAGAAATAACTCCTTTTATTCATGTTACCATTTCACAAATCAATCACAAAATATAGGCAAATTGAACACCACACTTTGCAACTAATCCAATAATATGTACAGAGAGAAAGCATCTCCGACGCAAATCGTCTAGCAAGCACGACACTCTTGCAAATGTAAAGCCCCGAAATCAGTTTACAATCCAAGCAATCAAAACTTCCTCCCGCGGTCCAAAAGGCAGAACGAATCAAAAATGAAAAACTGTAAGGTGGCTCGAGCACTTCTCGCATCCTCAGCAAAGTGCTCTGAGTCTCAAAGCGCTCCTCCTCGATCGAGGGTTGAAAAGGCTCAATTCCGATGAGTCTTATCAAAGCTTTTTCTTTGTACAAAGCAAAAACTCACATCGCACAAACGATTTGGTACTCAAAGAGCACATATTATTTTGTAATTTACTTGTGAGGAATCCCAAACCAGAAGCAGTAGATGGCGAACAAAAGTATTACTATGAAAAGTTGGTCCAATATAGAGATGGATCTCTCATTGTGAACCTCAGGATGCAGTTCTTCGAGGAGATAGAAAAATTCCAGTGAGAAGAAGGGGTCTGGATCATCGGTTAGCTCAAAAATTATCTCCCCGGTGGCACTTTTATACTCCCCACTGGACCATTCCTGTATTATACAGTAAAAATGTGCAATAGGTATGAGGATATAATTTGGTTAAAAAAGGACCCGAGGAAAAGCTGCAATATCCCAACTCAGATGAGTCTCTTCTTTATTTCTTATCCTTAGTATTCTGATTGGCTGGCTAGGTTAAGTCGATGTAGCTATAACTGGTCGGCATTGTGTGAATTTTGGGCTCAAAGCAAACAAGACATACCTTGAGAAACTACAAACCAAGTCAAACAAATGTCGTTTCTCTAGGTTGGTTTTCAAAGAGCCAAGACTAAAGTTGCACCCTAAACAGCCGAACCCTACAAGGGTTTCTTGTGTGTTGAGAAGTGTTTCCTCGGTAACCTACAAATTATTTGTTTGGTTTTAACTTTTCGAAAAAGCTTCTCTAGTTTGAAAAGTAGCAGTCAGACATTTGACAGAAAAAAGTCCCAACTTTCGTTTTTACTAGAAAAACTAAAATGAGCTTTTAGGCCTCAAAAACTTGAAGCTCAAATTTGAAATTTCTGCTTTTATCACACTAGAAGCTGTTGTTGTGATTTATGAAAAGGCACTAATCAGTTCTACAAAAGCTACAGCCGGCCATATAGGCGCTAAGAGGCCTAAAAAATCATAGTCTGTTACCTTGAGTTCCTTGCCAATTGTAACTAGTATGTTTCCAGCTGGCATCTTGAAAAAGGATGAGCCTTCGGAAGAGCGGAGGCAAAATTCTTGATCACAAGGAGATATGTGGAGGTTCAGAGCATAAGAGCGAGGGGCACAGGCGGTACCAAACTCACTACAGTCTGCTCTCAACTGATTGGAATTATACTGCGTGAGGCAAAGAACTGATGGGACCATTCTGATTTTCACGGATTGCTTCTGATTTTCCGACTTTTGAGAGAGAATTGTGGCAACAGATTCCGCAACCAAGTCCATCTTAGCTGCAACTTTCTCCAACTTTTCTCTAGAAAATAGAATCCATAAAAATCAGGAATTGAATTAAAAATCAGATGATAACATATCAAACAGAAAGAGATAAAATTCAGTCGTGTCTTATTTCATAGTAAGAAAACCAGGGTTCAAAAGTAATAACCTAATTAATACACTTGAAAGAGCAATTAGGATAGTATGTTTTAAATGAAGAACAAATGGTGTTAGGAATCTCAGGTAGTTACAGGCTGTAACAAGTTGATGTAAGTGATTCAGAAATTAGAACGAGTCTAAAAAAAAAAAAAATCTTGGTGGTAGGAGTGGTTTTATGAACTCGCTAGAACAAAATTTTTAGAGACGCCAGACTATATAATCCATAGTGGCTGGGACAACCATATTAGAACAAACCACGGAAAAACTCGCATAGGTCCATCAACAAATCTGAATTACTAACTGAATAAACATAAATTCGTGTAACTATTCTAATCACGACAAAGGCATTCTAAAAACAAAATGACAGCTAAAAGATCAGCAAACTCACATAACCCCCATATGAAGTTTGAGAAGGCTACAACCAATAGTCATTAAAACTGCTTTTGCATTGGACAAATATTCTTAATTTAATATACATGGATGATTCCTTGATTTTATGTTCTAGGCTTCATACAGAGTGACAATGTAGACATGGAAACAAGTCCAAAGCTGAAGGCAGATAACAAGAACCGTGTTATTATTTTTTGAGAGAAAGTTAGCGTGCTATCCGATTCATTCATTTATTTTAGAAATTAACTATATTGGAAATGCGAAGCAACTAGATTTTGAATTCGAGACCTCGGATACCGACCATCAAGCCCTTGGATGGTCGGTGAACCGTGCTATATTTGTTATTAACAGATAGAATAACAAGTGCCACCTTTTTTTAACTTTGCGAACATACGCGCATTTCATACTTTTGATTTATACTCTAAAATATGCAAATATGGAACTAAAAGAAGGCATAACAAACACATCCTTATGTCAAAAGAACAAAAAGGACGGAGGCACCGAACCCGAGTTTCAAAGAGATTTATATAAGTATGTCGCTGTTTTTTTTATCAGTAATAAGGCATTTTCAAGGTAATTCTCAAAGCTAAAGGCCCTATGCATAAGGAATACAGACACCAATTAAATATGAAGTATAGTATATAACATGACTCGCTTAATACAGGGTCTTCTCGAAACTCGGTTAAAGCTACAATCACTACCTTTTTTATGCAAATATGTTGAATTGACGAGTATATTAAAATTTTGAAACAGATAAGTAAATCATTGCATGAGCAAAAAATTTATAAATTCAAGCTCTAGTTAAACTAGAATGCCGAGTTCACACAATCTGAACATGTAATGCCAGAATCAACAATTAGCATGCATCAGACACTCTTTTATCAAACTGTAACAGCCAATTTTGCTACATTACATCTGCAACTACCTACCTATATATATATAGAGAGAGAGAGAGAGAGAGAGAGAGTAGAGCTCATATACTTTCAAAAATACAAGCCCAACTATACTTACGAATTTTTTACCATTAAATTTACATTGAGATTTGTGTTATTATATTTTTTCTTTCTATCTCTTTAGTTGATATATATATATATATATACATATATGGAAATGTTACGATAATTTGTATGAACAAGAATCCATTTGCAGGTTGTTCTATGGAAATGCGAGAAGAAGCAATGGAAATGCGAGAAGAAGCAATACCGTAGCGCCCGATACGAACCGGGCAACGCCGCCTCGAGCATCCGATCCGCCTCTGCCTCTGCCTCCGCCTCCGCCTCGGCGCTTCCGGGGAGATGTCGGTAGCAATAGAACTCCTCGCCGACCACATCCCTCCGGCGGAACCACCGCTCCATCTCCCTCTTCGTCTCCTCCCCGATCCCGAACAAGCCCTTCCCGGCCTCACACGCCGATCTCACCTCCTCCGCCGACGCCGCCGACGCCGCCGCGGGGATCGAGAAGCCCCCGGAGTCGGAGGCGGCGCGGCGGAGGGCGGCGGCGTCGGGAAGGAGGAGGGAGGGGAGGGGGAGCTCCTCCGGGGGGGCGGCGGAGGAGCGGGGAGGGGGGAGGGTGAGGTCGGGGACGCGGAGGGAGGACTCGAGGTAGTCGGCGAGGACGCGGTCGTCGACGGCGGCGGAGCGGGAGCCCTTCGCCGTCTTGATCGGCGTAGGCGGCGGCGCCCGGAAGCGCGGCGCCGGCATCGATCGGAGGCGGAGGCGGAAATATGATGAAAAGCCGTTTGATTCGGAACTGGGAAAAGCGCTTGCCCTTTCAATAGGAAAATGATTGTATATTTTATATCTTATTAATTTTAAATAGACTAAATTACAGAAAACCCCCCTCTAATATCCCGCTTTTTCACTTTACCCCCCTGTCATTTAAAAGTCGACAATCTGCCCCCTCGTAATTACCGAATTGTGCAATAACCCCCCGCCGTCAGTTGACCGTCAGTTGACCGTCAGTTTTTTTGAAAATATAATTTCATATACCCAAAATACCCTTGGAAAATATCCCTTCAAAAAAAAAAAAAAGGAAAGAAAAACTTCGTAGAAAAAAAAAAAAAAAAAAAAAGAGGAGGGCATAATGGTCATTTTACCCCATCCGTTAACGGTGTTGCCCCCTAAAAATATTTCTGAAATTACGATGGGGCAGATTGTCGACTTTTAAATGACAGGGGGGTAAAGTGGAAAAGCGGGATATTAGAGGGGGGTTTTCTGTAATTTAGCCTTTAAAATAAGATAAATTTTATTAATTAATTCAAAATAATTAATAAAAAAAATTATTTTAAAATAAATAAAATGTATATCGTATATTTGATTTTAAATGTACAAATAGTACATCGATCAAGTTTTGTATATACTTTGCTAGATAAATATTTTTGACTTGTCAATTTTATATGTATATATATAACGTTTGTTTTGGGTAAAATCCAAGAGTGTTGAATTAGAGCACTTTGCCAACGATTGGGCGGCAAAGGGGCTAGTTTTAATTGTACAAGAACTTGCCAACAGTAGAAATAATTCTCACCATCTATGGAGTTTCATGTACTCTACTTTCACGGGTGATTTGATTTTATCTCGACGACAATACAGAATGAGGAAACTTATAACATAATAACGGTTACTATAATGCATAAGAAAATGTATATAAATATATATTATTGTATTAGTTTTCAAAATGTTAATTTTTCTTAAGAAACAAATATTGTTATCCTTCGTATATTTACACACTAGAGTTTAAATTTTATCTTTCAATTAAAGATTTGTTTAATACATTGTAATATTTATGTACTAATAAAGACCAATTCTTGATACGGGGATAATCTCGGCGGTATATATAAGTACACACTCCTTTAAAGGTGTATATCTTACATCTCATTCTATTCTGGAATGAGATGAATTTCACTCGTCACTTAATGTGATGAGTAAAATAATATTCATCCAAAAATAAGGTAAAATATAAAATGTACATAGATAAAGAAATGTATATCTAGCATCCCTCTAAGCTCGGGGACTACAACATGACAGACTGCGGGGCACGACGGAGAAAAAGCGCGCGAATTTGGTGAGGGCGATGGTGACAGTTGGGCTGCGGGACCCGCCGGGATTACGTGGGTGTGCACCAGAGAAGAAGCGCAGGAAGCTACGAAAGAGTGATAATAATAATAATAATTATTATTATGTATAATAAAGATGCATAGATTTTTTTTTTTCGCATATAAAGAGAGAGAGAGAGAGAGTTATTGGATACTCAACTATCGCAAAAGCATAATGGTAACCCTTTGATTGAGATGAGCGCGATTTGATAGATCGATAATGTTTGACCCTGGCTCCAATATAAGAAACCAAAATTACCTTGTAAACCTCCTTTGCGAATGAGCACCTCAAAATACAGTAATTACTGTGAAACTGTAATATTTTGGACTCGCAACCAGGCGAGGTGAAAAAAAAATAGAAAGAAAATGAAGAAGAATAAAAAGAAGAGAGATAGAGACAATGGAGGGGAAAAGGAGAAGAAGAGAGATTAGGAGATTAGAGAGATGGAAAAGAGATAGGGAATAGATGAGAGAAAGAGATAGAAGAAAATTAGAGAGGAAGAAAGATGAATATTTGGGAATTAAGAAAGAATTGATTCATTTACTTTATCCTGAAAAATGTTTACAATTTGCTTATTATACTCCTCCATACATAGTACTGAAATATAAATTACAAACAATAATAAACTAAGGTGTAAAAAAAGTAATAAAATGGTATTAAAGTCAAGCGAACCTTAATATGTTTAGTGTCTGGGCTCATGGATTGAGCTTTGAGACTTCTTCTGATTGCTTTGTGGCTTATCGAGATGGATCCGTTATCCCGACCATCCGCTCCGCTAATCTTGGAAGATTTAAATATTTCCAAGTCCTCCACTATGCCTTGAATCCTGTCGCATCACCCTCCTGCTGAGTGATCAGCCATGAAACAAAATGACTAAGTCTCCTTCTCATCTCCTGCTATCTGCTTAATTTCTACCTCTATGAGGAATGTCACAGAAACTTTGAAGATCGGAGAAACTTAAGTTCTGAACAAAGAACTTCAAACCTCTCCGACGTCTATCGGTGTGTCATTAATCTCTGAAGTAAACATACTTTCCGCTAAGGAAAAGCCAAGCTGAAAAAGAACAAGCCAAAATCCAACTGGAAATTCCAGTACCAGTATTGTAAAAAGACGAAAACAGCGATCACATTGTGGTGCTGGCGCCGCCGCCATCGCTTGCAAAGAGACATGATAAGATTCACAACTACTTTCAGCAATATAATCTAAAAGTCGATTAAAAAAAAAACCCCTTAAAAGGTTTCGTTAAAATAAGAAAACAAGTTTCAGCATTTCGTCCGGACACCAATATCAAAACAAACTCAGAGAGCAAGTACTGTAATAATACCAAAGACGAACGAACATAAGGCTCCGAAGAGACATTTGCTTTCTAGAGGGCAAGTTCAAAAAGACCAAAAAAAAAAAAAAAAAAATCTCTTATCATTCCCAAAGCCAAATTCAAGGGTGAATCAGCAAATCAAAGCGGAAAATCAAGAGAAAATCACGGACGGGGTGGTGCATTAGGGGGGCCGCCGCCAGGGCGGGGAGGACCTTGCCCAGGCCTGTCATCCTGCAAAACAAACATGGATATACAATGATTACGCCGAACTACAGCAAAAGTGAAAAGAAAGCAGAGTTAAATTACAACTGTAACAAAAAAAATGGCAAAGTTGGCCTAAAGAATGAAGCTCAATAGTGGCACGAAATCACTAAATCAACAAAATCTTGCGTCGGCACAAAAAGGTATACAAAGTAAACCTTCTTCATTTAGTTATGGAGAAAGTCCTTCGATTCGAAAGGGAAAAAAAAGATGTCCCATCCCTAATGATCAGCTAAGAATAAAATTTTAATAGCTGACAAAGTGAAGAAATGGTGATTAAAGTATCAGGGACCGGTTCATCCCAGAGGAACGATTTTATGGCCAATGGGGCAGACGTGCAGTCCCGCATTACTAAAAGATAACAAAGTTCCGACAAAGCAGTTCAGCAACAAAATTAAAAATTGCAGGCCATTCTGAAAAGGCTAAGAAACGGTTGAAACAGCCTTTAAATGAACAATATTGAGAAAATGAATACAAAGTTCTAAATATAAAACTTATCAGGTTGAAGAACATTCCCCGATAAAATTATATAATAACTCTGTTTTGCATATCAATTCCCACATAAAATAGATATACAACAAAGTGAGGGCTCGCTAGATTATTAACAGAAATGCTTCGGCGACATTATGGAAATAGGCAACTTCAAGAGAGTTCAAGAACCTAGAAAAACCCTTTTCTAATCAACCTAAGACCTAATTGCAGAGTTAGAAACAAAACCATAACAAGAAGTAGAAAGACGTTACAGCCTTGTATTAGATCATTTGATTCACATTAATTCACGTTACAGGCATGTTGATTCACATTATAGTTAACACATACGGCGGTAAAAATAAATAAAAAAAACTCAATTACTGCAAAGGCTTACCCAAGGATAATATATAGATCATGTCAAAATAAGAATTTCAATTTCATGCTTCATTGTAGCTTATCATAATATGATCTTCTTAGACTGATACAATATTAGAATAACCTTAAACTTAATGGATACTATCGACCTTAGAATAAATGCAGAGGCCTAAGAAATTCACCTTGCAACTGGGTAACAAAATCAATAATCTATTGATTCACAACTCTTTCACCAATAAATTTGATAACTAGTAACGATATTTACTAATAAAAATCAGATAGCCCATAATTTCCAAAAGCATTATTTTATGATAAAATCAAATAAGATTCGCATATCACAACAATATATTCATATGTTCAATACATCAATTCAAGCTATTGAAGCAGTGAACTCATGAGATCGAAGTACGAAGAGATTACCCTGCGTCTGAAACGCTCAGGAGGCCTACGGTCGCGCCTGGCCTCGCGAGAACGAACGCGAACAACGTGAGAGTGGATCGCACAGGAAACGCAGTACTGCATCTTCGCGTACAGCTTCGGGAGAGTGTAACCTACAAAATCACCCGAAAATACTCAAATTTGCACCTAAAAAGAACAAAGAAAACCCTAGAAACGAAAAAGATCAATACAACCGTACCATCATACACGCAGGCCTCTTGCACGTCCCTAACCGCGGCTTGCTCGACGATGTTCCTCACTTGAAACCTCTTGATCGCCTTATCCTTTTGCATAAGATTGAGATCTAAGGGTTAAGGGGATTATAGATCGAACTGTACAAGGCCGAGCGGGGGAAAAGGAGTGATCTAGGCCTTTACCTTGGGGCAGCACTTGCCGCAGTTGGAGCAGCGGATGAACTTGACGTGGCCGCGGCCGTGCTTGTTGCGGCCGCCATTCCTGCGCTTGAAAGTCTGCAGATAAGAAGGAAACGACTCGGATCAGCGAGGATTGAGAGGAGAAGAAGGGGAGATCTAGGGTTAGGGTTTCGTACCATGGTGAGGAGGTAGAAGACGACGGCTAGGGTTCTCGCGCCTCCTTCGATAGGGTTTCCCTTTTCTTTTCGTGGATGATGCGGAGAGGGAGTCGCTACTAAATAGAGAATTTATAGGTAGCAGATGATCTGAGCCGTCCGATGAATATAACGCTGGTATTTTTGCGAAAAAGCCCTCGTAGTATGCCATATTTAAAATCTCAATGGTATTTCATAACTAGAAATTTAGTGCAAATTTAATTTGCCCAACAGCCGAATAGTATATTAACTATTACATCATTCTCAAATAGGGATGGCAATCTAGCTCGCTGTTCGCGAAACAGCTCGTGTTCAGTTCAAAATGGGTTCAAAATCGAATCTCTCGTTTAGCAAACGAATCGAATATTAGCCGAATTTTTCGTTTAATAAATGAGCCAAACACGAGTTAGGTCAGCTCGCTCGTGTTTGGCTCAAATATATATATATATATATTACTATTTAATTTTTAGACTATAAATTTTTTATAAATTTTAATTATTAAATTAAAATTTTAATTTTTTAATTTTCTTTCAACTTTACACCTAATAGTAGGAATGAAAATCAAAATTATTGTTCGCGAGCCAGCTCATGTTCGTCTCGCTAATATACGAATCAAACACGAGCCAAATTTTTCAGCTCGATATTTAAACGAGCCAAACACGAGTCAACCCCAGCTCACTCGTGTTCGGCTCGTTGACACCCCTATTCTCAAATAGAGACCCTGAGTCTTTATAAATCATAAATCCAATTTACAAATTACAAAACTTTTGCAAGGTCAAATGAAAACTTTGGAAAATTTTCAAATATGTAAACATTGATGCCTCAAGATCAAGCAATAATCTCCCAATATTATTTTGGCCAACAAAAAATAACTCCCAGGGAGTAGAAGCAAAAAGAATAGATATTGGATTTTGAGAAACCAGTAACTCAATATACTTCTAAATAACAATGTAAGAATAAGTGCAGGAACAAAAATAAATCACAAGGAACAAGAATAAAATACATGGGTCGCTAATTTCTAAAAGTAACAAAAAAAAAAAAAGTTGCTACAGCAAAACAGCCCCCCTTCATCTGCCCTCCAAACTTCTTTGGAGTTTCTGCTTGATTATAAAACAGATGAGGGTCTTTTCTTCAAAAAGAGTTGAACCTCAGTACTAAATACTAATCCGCGAAAATCTCATGCTTGGAAATCTTTGTTCGAGCTCCATATCGGGCCTTTTAATGCCACACCATCCGATCCAGTTTCTACGCCGATTAGAGGGTCAGATTCACTTTCCTGCATTAACATTGATATGTAGATTCAGTCAGTTTACCACCTTAGTCGGCATTCGTTTCGGCAGTATGTCTAAGGGGAACAATATGTAGGTTTCAAAATTTCGCACGGGCAACATGAAAGGCGCAACATTTGCAGGGGGGCATTCCCGTATTTAGTTGACTGTAGTATCTAATTAATGGAATTATAGGTAGAAAATACCCGGGGCAGCAGTGATACCTGAGATAGCTGGGCTGATGATTCAACCGCCTTTTGTTGGCTCTCCATAGAGCAGAAGTAAGAATACAAGATCATCCCAACTAACGCGATTAGGATTCCTACTATGTTCCTCCAACTAAATGGATCATGAAGTAAAACATAGCCAAATGCTAGGACCAGGCAAGTTTTCAAATGCCCTAAGACTTGATAAGTCACGGGGGATGTCTTCCCAATAACCAGAAATGTGCTGAAGTTGACCGAGACAGATATTAGGCATGAAAGCACAATGAAAACCTGAAAAAAAAAAAAAAAAAAAAAAAAAAAAAAAAAAAAGAAGAAAAAAAGCATAAAGTCAAAAAGTTCTTTACATAAAAGAGAAATGCACAAGAAGATTTGAGTTTTTTTTTTTTTTTTTTTTCCTTACCAGAACTTGAGGAGTATAATTGAATGCGAACACATTCTGGTTAGTTAAAAGTCCATCAAGAAATGGGCCAACTATGAACAAAGTCAATGCTTGATATGGGCACGATTGATACAAGAGTTGGGTTGAAGAGACTTTGAATCTCTTCTGAATAGTGTTTGTCATCTGAAAAGAACTGGTTAAGCTTTAAAACAATGCACGAATTAAAGCATTTGAAATTCAAATATGAGACAAGTAGAGGCCCAATAAGTTTAATTACATATCAGCTCGATATGATTATCAAGATGTCCTCGTCTGCCTAACCTTATACATATTAGTTCAATTAGGATATTAATGAAAATAATTTAAAAACGTCGATGATACGTGAGGGAAACAACGTCAACAGATTAGGATACAATTTGTGCGATGCAAGTCGTGAATACTGCAAGCAGAGATAAGACAGATCCCAAAAGATTAAGTTGCAGATCAGTCACTGTTGCGATACCAACACCGAGTAGAAGAATGGTGAGTGAAAACTGGATGCTCCGACTGCAATTTTGAGAAATGAAATATATATTAAGCAATGTGCAATATGTATCGACAGTAAAAGATGCTTAAATCAAGCATACCGAACAACAACGTCCACAGCTATGAAGCTTATGCAGGGATTAATTTAAATTAGTAGTTGTTATCAAATGAAGTTTTGTTCTTCTTAGCAATTTTGAAAAGGGATTTAGTTTAAACAAATAGTTCTTACCAAATAGATCTTTCCCTCATTAGCAATGTTGCAGTTAAACAGAAATCCATAAATAGATACATAAATCAACGCAGGAAAGACAAATTCAAGAACAAAAAGTTAACCTGAATCTCTTCCTGAAGAAAAGTGTTTCTAATAATATAGTGCAAGGAATAATTGCCAATTTTGTCATCTGAAATGAAGAAGACAAGACAATAAGAGAAGCATCAGCAGGAGAATGGAGGTGGGAAGCCACTATTCTTACATGTTATGCCCATTTACAAGGCATGATCAATTATCTTCTACAACAAAGTTCGTTTGCAGAAAACTATAAATCTGATTCAAAAGAGTATTTATAACGAAATTGAAGAGCAAACATCATCCGATAACCTGAACAACAATAAGTCTGACCTAATACATATTACATAAGATGGAAACAAGATCAGAAACATTCTAATTCAACACAAGCTGAACGCTGAAATTTCACCTGATAAAAACCAACAGAATTGAAACCCAGACTTAAGTTCAGCAGCCCGATAGAGATTCCATTCAGAATTCCAAAGCCCATTACTGCCCTCGGATCAAAAGGTTTGTGTTCGAATAATTTCATCATAAGAGCCACATGAAGCGAACAAAAAGTGACCAGGAGATGCCAGCTTGTCAAAGTAGTAGCTGCAAAACAGATGGAAGTAAGCATATCATGACAATTAGATTCATAAGCAATATTGTTTCAACAAAATCATGCCATTCCAACACAAAAAAATATGCTGGCCATTATTTAGCTCAAGTTGCTTGCTCGGTCCTTTCTGAAATGTGAACGAAAGAAGAAGTTTCAACACATTCTGATAAAGTGAGGGAGAAGTTATTAAGAATTACAGATAGTTTGACCTCTCCTCAACAAGAACAAAGAATCAATTCATAAATAAAGAAATTTTTTGCTTCCACTATCTGAAGGTTCCAATCAGAACAACTCTTTAACAGCTCACTTGGTTTTGGGAAGAAATTTTATTAGCAATTTTTTTTTTTTTTATTTCTCCTGCTATCATAGGATTACAGAAGAAAAAGTTTATTTCCAATTTGGCTTTGACAATGGAAGAAGCTACCATACTTACCAGGATAACTCTAACGAAAAGGACAATCGTAACAATTACAAGGATAACTACAGATAAAGTGATAAATAGAATAATTTCAAGGATTGATTCAAAGAGCATTGCTCTGTTCATCATAGAATAACCTGATTCGATCGACGAAGACAACTACCCCTAAACTATTTTCTGATGCTTGGCAAAATACATGAATAAGTTGAGTAATCCCCCTAGTTTTCTCCAATGCCTAAATTGTAGTAATGTAGCATCCAAAGATGCTCAGAGATCTCCAAAACTAGCACATCAAAATCAAACGATGTCGCCCGATTCACAATCAAAATCAAACAACTCGTGAGCTAAATGACAACAAAAATCAAAACAAATCTCGAGAGTTCTCACCGAATGTGAAGCCAAGGGTACTTATTAAGGCCTTGTTGCAGATCACGATCGACACCGACGACACCACCGATAGGCTCAGCGCCCCCACCGTCCCTATCTTGCTATCGCCCATCTCCCACTCCCCGGATTCAGCTCCTCCTCCTCCTTATCTACAGCTCCAATCTCAAGCAGAAACTACAATCTACATCCATATCAGATCGAAATCGCAACGAAAATAAAATCCAAAAAAACGCCCAAAAAAAAAACGGAGAAAAGGGATCGAGGACGATCGACACGCACCTCATTGAAGGGAGAACGAGATCTACGATCGAGCGAGCTCCATTGGCGAAGAATCGAACCCTAGATCCGGGGAGAAAGGGGAGGATTGGAGGAGGCGAATGGGGAGCGGAGAGAGAGGGATTTTTTTTTTTTTTTTTTTTTTTTGCTTTTTTCGGAAATTTGTTAAAATAATTTCTGGCGCAAAAATGACGAGGACGAGAAAGTGGAAAGAAAATCTGTGGGCGGAAGTTGTTTTTCTTTTTCTTTTTTCCTTTTTTTTGTTTGAGATTTTCACTTTTTTTCACTTCACCACCCTAAGTTTTGTTTATTTATTATAGGCAACTGCTTATTTACCCCTAAAAGGTTTTAATTTTTTTTATTTATTCTCTTAAAAGTCTAATATTAAAAATATTTTTTTAATATTTCAGTTCATTCAAATATATTTTTAAAATTAAATTTGTAAACTATAAAATTATTATTTTATCCTTTTAAATATATTTATTTTATCGTTGCTTTTTTTTTATTTGTCCTTAAGTAAGGAATAATAAAAATATTTTAAATTTTTTATTTTTTTAAACATAATCTTCAATTATTGCCGACTTTTTATATTTGTGTTAGGACAAAATAGTTATTTTATTTTTTAAAATTAATAAAAATTTAATTTAAATTTAATCCGAAACAACTTAACATGAGTATTTTTATATAAAAGATATATTTGAAACAAAAAAAAGTAACAATAAATAAGATAAGGGCTTTGCTACCCATACACCCAATTTATATTATCCCTTTTTTAAAATATCATTGCTATTGGTAAAATTTAGTCCTAATTCAATTTTTTTTAATTATGCCTAATGTATGGAAAAAAATTTAATACTGTTATAAAAAATATAAAAAAATTTAAGAACTAAAATGATTTAAAGTTATAAATTAGAAATAATTAGAGAAATATATTTTCAAAAATGGAAAAAACATGGTGCTGCATTGGATCTAATATTTGGTGATTCCAAGGATGGAAAGTAGGAATTGGATTTTGATTGGGCATGTTGTAGATACAGTGACTTGGATTTAGTAATTTACAATATTTATATTATTGAGCTAATTTCATTCGGTCCTATATAAACATATCGAATAATATATATATTTTTATAAAATTTAATTTTTTATATTTATTTTTTAAAAATTTTTAAATTGTTCATATATTTATATTTTTCTCTTGTTTGTTATCTTTATTGTTTATTTTTTTAACAGATGTAAGTGAAATATTAATTTTATATTTATAAATATATTTTTCTAGAGTTCAAATTTTTAATATATATATATATATATATATATATATATATATATATATATATATATATATGATTACGTATAATATCTGAAAAATAAAAAAATTAAATTTATCTAACTCACTAATCAAAATTAAATATTTAATTTATAATTAATTATATTTTTCTAACGAATGTGTCCGATTATATAGATAAAAGTTCTATAAAATTAATTCAATATTATAATAACTTGGTTTCTATTGGAGAAATTAATTTGCATAGACCCGGTCCATAGAGATTGGGTTCTCAAACTCTCGAAAACTCAAATTTAGAGTTTTAAAAATATATCTAAATTATTTCTTTTTAAGGTTTTTAAAACTCAAATTTAGAGTTTTTAAAATCTATCTAAATTTTTTTTTTTTTATGGTTTTTAAAAATCTATATCATATATATGCTGATAGAAAAGTTATGGAATTATTTAGTTGGGATATAAGATGAGAAATAAGTTTTTATTTTCCATCTTATATCCAAATATTATTTTTGTGTAGGAGAATAATATTTTTTTTTCTAGAATAAATTGATATTTTCATTATTTTTCATAAACAAGTTTGTTTCTCGGTAACAAGCTTAATTAAAAATTAAATCTAATTTTAATTATTATATTAATTTATTAATTAATTTAATTAATATATTAAATTTATTATTTTTTGTTTAAATTGCTAAGTAATTAAATAATTGATTATTTATGGTTCATTAGTTTATTAAAAATTAATTATTTAATGTGTTTATTTAATAACTAATATTTATATTGATTAACTAATTAATATTTTGACTAATAAAATTATTTTTTTATCTAATCACCTAACTAATCTGATAATTTACTAATTAATTAAAAAAATAAATTTATCTAAATATATTACTTTTTATATATTTAATCACCTAACTAATCTGATAAAATAAATTAAAAATATATTAATTTTTATATATTTAATCGCCTAATAAATAATCTGATAAAATAAATTAAAAATTTTAAATTAATATATCTTAGCAATTTATATATCTAATCACCTAACTAATCTGATAAAATAAATTTTTAATTAATATATTTTCATATCTTATACAATATTCATAACTAATAAATTTATTAATTTATTAAATTATTTTTAATTGATATATCTTGATATTAATTATTTAGGTAAAATATTTTTAATTTAAAATTGTAATAATTTTTATTTTCGTTATTCCAATCTAATCATCCAAACACTATTTATCTTATTTTCATAAATAATTCAATTTTTATCCAAACGAAAAAAATAATATTATTCCTATTTATTTCCAAATATTTTTGTTCTAAAAATAAATAATTTTTATTTATTTTTGAATCCAACGATATCTAAAGATTGAAGCTACCGAATTATAAAATGGTATCTCGATTTTCTAAGTGTGCATTTCATCTTATATTTTAATTCAATCATAAAAATCTAATTATAAATATTTGTTTATATATATATTTTATTTTTTTCTAAAAATTTAAATTTTATTTTTAAAAAAATTTAAGTTGATGCATTTAGTTCCTTTTTATTGGGTTCTATCAATTTATTATAATATATATCAAAAATATTTTTGAAATAATAAATATATATTAAAATTTAATTTTTTATAGAATAAATAAAAATAATTTAATCATTTCATTCTCTATATTAAAATCATAATTCTCTAAAAATATTTCTAAAATTTTATAAAAATAAAATATAAATTTTTTAAAAAAAATAAAATAAATAAAAGAGCAAATATTTTAAAAAAAAAAATTGTTCTAGTCAAAAATTTAATATAAAATGGGAAAATTCAACATGACAGCATAGAGACGTGTTTCATTGATGCGCAATTTTAGAATGTCACGTGTATCAACTGCCAATTTGGGGTCAGGGATGGTGACGTGTACTGAAAAATATTAATGAAAAATCCTTCCACCACCAAATTAATTAATGTACACTCGCTGTGCACAAAATTTTTATGAGTATATATAAATGTACATTCCATCTTATTTTAGGATGGAGTAAATTCTATCTGTCATTCGAAGTGACAGATGGATCGAGTGAATATTCACTTCAGAATGAGATAGGGTGTAGGATATAAGAGGTGTATATCTAGCATCACCTAATTTTTATAAATAAATTAATCTGATCATTAATCTTACGCTGGAGTGCGACTATAATTCTCATACTAATATTTTATAAAAAAAATATATTAGATGTATATCTTATATTTTACTTATTTTAGAATATGTTGAATATTATCCACGGTTCGCAATAATGAATGAATTAATGCACATCCTAAAATAAAATAGATATAGAATGTACATTTTATTTTAAGTGTACAAATAGTACACAAATGATTAGACAAGGATTTAACTTTCTCATCTTACTATATTGTTCTATATAGTTGCGCTTGGTTCAGTTAAAACTGTTTATTTCAGAAATAAATATAAGTTTATAAATAAGTAAAAATAAGATTAATTTTGTGTTTGAATGAAAATTAAATTGTTTCTGAGAATAAAAAAAAAAATAGTGTTTGCATAGTTATATTGAAATAGTAAGAATAAAAATAATTATAATTTTAAAATAATAATATTTTATCTAATTAATTAATTAATATAAAAATATTAATTAAATAATAATTTAATTTAATTAATTAATTAATATTAGATAATTATAAATATTAATTGATAAAATAATTAACAATAATGAATATTATTAGTAAATAATTTAATAAATTAATTAGTTGTATCTAATAATTTAATAATTAGTAAATAAAATAATTAGATTAGCTAAACTATTAAATTAATTAAAGAATCAATATAATAATTAAAATTATATTTAATTTAATTAAGTTTATTCTTAACTGGAAAAAAAATTATTTCAAGAAAAGAAGATAGAACAGTAATTAATTATAGTCTTATACCAGCTTATTTCAAAAGAACGAAAACTATTGTTTTCATCCAAACTAAACATATTTAAAAAATAAGATTAGAGCAAGACCGGGTCAAAATCCAAACACTGCATATATAAATAGAAATGCTAAATTGAGACCAACTTATGCACATGTTATTGAGAAAACATTAATCCAAGGCCCCTAAAAGATTCACAATCAATCCCTCGAAGCAAGATCACATGTGAAAACCTACCACCTTTAATTCTTCTTCTTAAGCTATTTTATACCCTCCTCATTTGACCATGAACATATCAACAAACCCTAGTATATATAATTAATCTAATAACATTTAAAATTATTCTAATATAGTATAGCGTCGTATTTAAAAATATCGATTAAAACGTTTATAAATAAAGAGTCGTCATATATATATCAACATTTATACCAAGCGTCTATATTATGGCACTGTAAAGCGTCAAAAAATTAAAAACTAATAATATAATTTATTATTTTAATAATTTGATTTGATATTCATATGGTAATATTTTTTAATTCTGATTTTTTTTGTTTGTTGTAATTTGAAGTAGGTGCTTTTGGGAGGTGCTTTCTATCAATTTCATGCTTTCATGTGCAAGTGCAATAAGATGGAGGCAAATCTCATTGCTTTTGGGTGGTGCTTTCTATAAATGAAGCTACTCTTGGGTAACTCCCCTTAATGTATGTTGTTTCCAATATATTTTTTTAAATAAAATAAAAATATAAGTGATTTATTACTATAGGCTTTATTAGATATTTTTGACTTTTTTTTCTATATTTTTTATAAGGGAAAAATTTATGTAGCTTGATGTGTTGTTGCATATATCATATCTCTACTAAAGTATGTAATATTTTAAAGCGCATTGATTTTTACATTATAATAAAATTAAATTATACTGACAAAATTAGATTATAGAAACATATCTTTGAAACACATTATAAAAATGTATCGCTATACACCCTAGCGACTGCACATATAGCGACACTAATTAAAAATATCGATATTTTTGCTAGCGGCATTTTTTTCAGATTTTAGAAACACTCAAAAGTATCGCTATACCATAATTTTATTGTAATGTTATAAAAACAAATGTAATATACTTTATCTCATCTTTTTTATTGAACTTGAGACTCTCCAATTTTTTCATATCAGGTAAAAAAAAAATTATGGTTGAAAATATATGAATTAAGAATTTTAATATTAATAATCGAATTTAAATATTTTGGACGAATAGCTTAGAATTCAACTAGTTATTAGTGTTAATAAGTTGGATTTGGATAGTTTAGAATCTCATCTTTGGCATTGAACTTGAGACTCTCCAATATTTTCACATGAGATAGGAAAAAAATTATGGTTAAAATTATTTGATTTAAGAATTTTAATATTAATAATCGGATTTAAATATTTCTGATTGATAGTTTAGAATTCAACAAGTTATTTGTGTTAATAAGTTGAATTTGAATCATTGTATTTGATATTAGAATTGATTTTTCAGCAAAAAAAAAAAAGTAAAGACCAATGACACTAGTAATATAGTAAGCGCAGATGAAAAAAAAAATTGTGAATAAAATATAAAAACTTTTGATTCTAATAATTTGGCTTAAGTTTATGATCTATGCCGGAGGAGTATGTGATGTCCAATAATTTCTCATCCAAAAATAAAAATAAAAAATATAATTAAAAATATAATATAATAAATTTTAATATTAATAATTAAATTTAATTATTTTGAATTGATGATTTAGAACTCAACGAGTTATTTGTGCCAAACAAAACCAGCTCCTTCCATCTCTGAACATATATAAATTTACCTCCTTTCTATTTTAACTCAAACATTATCTTCTACTTTCACACCACTTGTTGGACAAAAGGTAATAGGGAGGTCAACGGTCGGATTTTCAAAAATTCAAATTCGAATTCGAACCAGTTTATCAAATTCAAATTTTGAATTCGAATTCAAATTTGATAGATTTTAAAAAATCATATCCAAAGCCGAACTCAACCAAAAATTCAAAATTTGAATTCAAATCCGAACCCAAAAATTTAAATTTGAAACAATTAATTTTTTTTTTCTCTTTACATTATTTTAAAATATATTATATTAAATTTAAATTTTTAAAATATAAATTTAAATATAATATTAAATATTTTTATACATATATATTATGTAATGTAAAATTAATTCGGATTCGGATCCGGTTCGAGTTCGGATTCGGGTCGGATACAATAAAAATTCATATCCAAATTCAAATTCAAATCCGTCGAGTTTTTATTTTTCATGTTCATATCCAAATCTATATTCGTTTAATATTAAATAAATTCATTCCGTTCGAATTCGGATCGGAATTCGGATTCGGATCGAGTTCGAGTTCGGGTTCAGATCGGATACAATCAAAATTTATATTCAAATCCAAATCCGTTGAATTTTTATTTTTTACACCCATATTCAAATTTATATCCATTTAATATTAAATAAATTTATTTCGTTCGAATTCGGATTCGAATAAAATACCGAATATCCGAACCTATTGACATCCTAAAAGGTGACCTTCATAAAAGGAGGGACATACTAAAAAGTGACCTTCATAAAATGGAGGGCCCTTGGGGTCTTTTTTTTTTTTTTTTTTCATTTTTTTCAATATTTTAGATTCATCTGAATTTTAATCTAATTGTAAATTTTTATTCAAAATTTAAAATTTTAAATTCAATATCTAAATTTATTGATTCATTGCATCCAAACCATGTGGGGGCTTGAACATTCAACCAAGTAACCTCAACATTTATAAATTCTACTAAATTTTAGACGTTAATTATTAGATATTTAGTCCTTTTTTTACTATATATACATTACAATAAAATTATATTATATCGATATTTTTAATTATTTCTAAAATTTTAAAATAAATATCGCTGATAAAAAACGTCGATAACTTGGGTGGGGGAGTCTGTCACGTGTCGATCAGGTTGGTTCAACCGTGACATCCTTGGGGGCCACTTTTTGAGGACATTTGGTAGGCATTTGGGTTGACAGAGTTACGGGAGTGCGAAGTTGGGACAATCCGTCAGGGTTGAGCCGCGGGCGAACCAACGGGGGCAATTCCCTAGCAATGGCCCATGCCATGACCATGGAAATGGTGCCGCATGCGGGGTTTCAAAACGTACCCCTCGGTGAGCACCTTTGTACCCCCGGGGTGCCATAGGGGTGGATGCCTCGTGGGTTATATAGAGGAGGGGTTGGACACTTGCGAAGTGGCCCCGACTCCCCCGTTGGCCTATAGTGTGATGCCCTGGATCTCCGCAGAGCCGTTGCGGTGCTTTGGGGTGGCCACTGGAGGCCTACGCGGGGTGCTGGAGGTGTTCGGGGCACGATTGGACACAAGTGTTGGACTTTGGACTTAAATTGGATCACGTGGGTGATCTGGGGACCCCATCGGTTGTTTAGAGGTGTTTGCGCGCGAAACGGATATTAAGATTGGGCTCGGCGCGAGATTTGGACCAAGAATACTCTTCCGGGGGCTTTCGGCAATTTTTAGAGTGAGAATTTGGCAAAACGGACCTCGTTTTTGGAATCAGCGCGCGAAAACGGTCAAGATGGGCTATTTGCTTGTTAATTTGGAGCCTGCGGGTACTGTTCACGCCGGAACAGTGTTTCCGGCGATCGCCGGCGGCGTTTGGCGGCGGCGGGCAGCGGCGGAAGGCGGCGGTGGGCGGCGGGCAGGCGACTAGCGGCCGCGGGCAGGCGCTGAGGGCGCGGGCAGGGGCGCGGTCCACCGCGGGGGTCGTGCACCGGAGGCGGGCCACGTGGCGGCTTCTGGTTGGCCGGCGCAGCAGGCGCGGTCCACGGAGTTTGGGCCCGGGTGCACGGTGAACCGAGTGGACACGTGGCAGGTGGTTATTGGTTCGGTGTGGTGCGCTCGGTCCACGCAACTGGCGGAGACGGTGACCGGGGCAGGTGGCCGTACGCCCGGGTCAGCCGGCGACGTGCGCGGTGCACGGCGCGCCGTGCGCGGTGCACGGCCTGTCGGGGACACGTGGCACGCCACCAGTGGCTGGCTCAGGTGCACCGGGTGCAGCGGGGTCAAGCGGCCTAGTGGACTGGGCTGTGCCGTGGGCCGGGCCGCACTGTGCGCGCCCGGAAATCCTGGGCCGGCCCGTTACTGTAGCCGCCCGAATCCCCGGATGCGCCCGAAAGTGGGGACCTGTAGGGTATTTTCTGAAATGTTTTCCTTAGCCTATTTAAGCAACAGTCCGAGCCTCCTTCTTCCTCTGTTTTCTCCCCAACCGAGCTCTTTCAGCCAAAGCTCATTTCTAGCAAAGTTTTACATCTTTTAGTCCTGGATCTTCCTACCAAATTTAGGAATTTTGGTGGCACGAATCCCGAGGTTCCCCATTTTACGGTGCGGCGCGACGTTGCTTCCTTGTGTTCTTCTTCGGCGCAGCGTTCGTGTTTTTGCTCCCCTGGGCTACCCCGACATCATTTTCCTGTGATTCTTGCACCAGTGGACTCCTAAGAGGTAGGACTTCATCTTTCGTTTTGGTCGCGCTTTTCCGTTTCGAGGTTTTGGCACGGTTCCCGAGGCAAACTGTGACCCCTCTTTCTTGATGGAATTCCTTGACAGCAGCAGAGTATTTTGGCCATATCTTTGCGCACGAGCGTCTGACGGAAACGAGCTTATACAACTTTTTCATCTACGGATCGCAAGGAACGCGCTCGTATTTTTAGTGGATTTTTGTGAATTTTCCTTCGAGGTGATAATTTAGGATTTCTCTGTGAACAGTAATCAGCCCTTAATCCTGATTAGTGTATGAGAGTGCCCTCTTGCTGAATTTTTATCTTGGTGTACAGAACTCGGATTTGGGCGTGCAAGGTACCGTTGCGAAGCTATCGTCGCGAGGATCGCCGTGATATTTTTATTGGAATTTTCTGGACATTTTCTGCAGGTGATAATTTGACAGTTTGGTACTTGTGTTTGTATGTGGTAATTAGTGCCATAATTGAGACTCTAGTGTAATTAGTGGATCCCTTGTTGTACCAGGAGTATTGCGGGTGTGCTGAAATTGTGGGAGCGCGGATTTGGAATTTTGGTATTTTCTGACTGTACGAGTTGGGACAGTTGCGCTTCAGGTGGGTGGTTGTTGTACTCTCTTTCTTTGTATGCCCACTAGGAATATCAGAGTACCTTGCTATATCAATGTAAATGTGTTGATTGGTAGACTTGCATGCTCTAGGGAATTGATTATTGGTATCAGATCTCCAAATAAATTATTGTTAGATTATTTGCTTATTGATTCGGGAACTTATACTCTGGGACAACATAGAATTGAGGACTGCAAAACCAATGTTTATTCATGTGAAACGATCACCCTAGCTTAAGTCACTTCTAAACTGTTATATTTGGGAATTGGACAAATATTGGAACATTGCATGATTTAATTGGTCACATAATTATTGCCATCCTTTACTGCTACACTATTTTGGGACTTGACTTAGGAGAAACCATGCTTTTCTCTTTCTTCTTTCATTGTTGGCACTAGCGGCTTAATCGCTCAGGTTCGAGCGTATGTTGGACAGTGTAGGCAGGTATTGGGGATTTGGGACAGGTTGAGTTGTCAGGGGGTTGCGGCGACCACGGATCTTGGGTGGTTGACCGGATTGTTTTTATTGCATCAGATTGGGTGTTCGGGGATCGGGCTTACTTTAGTGGAGGGTTGTTCCCACTTCCTTGAGTCTCGATCCAGTCCTGCTATTATGAGACAGTGGTTACAGAGATGTTGATACAGTGATATTATTACTCGTGTGGGTCGCTCCCCTCGAGTGCCACTCCGGAGTAGGCTTTCCACGGTGTGAGCGCCGGGCACCAGGCTGGTTTCTTGAGTTCCACGGTGTGAGCGCCGGGCACCATGCTGGTTTCTTGAGTTCGACAGCAGAGCAGGCAGTGCCAGTGTTCACTGGCTGTCAGATTGGGTCTTTATGACAGGCTACTTGATTCTGATGCATCACTTTTCCCATCCTTATTGGTTGGTCATATAGAGGCATATTAGGGATAGCATTTTATCAGTGGCTTCATTTATCTGCATTCCCTTCTCTCTTCTTTTCCCTTTTTGCCTCTGAGCACCTGGTGGGCATATCTGAGCTGAGGCTTTACCCACTAGGGGAGGCTACTGTTTATAGTAGTACTGACCCCCATTGCTTTTCTTGTTCCCTCCTTTTCCCTTGTTTTGCAGAGTCCTCTGTGGGAGTTGCTGGGCATCAGCAACTGATCGAGGTAAGCGCATCGCGGACTAGTTAGAGAGCCTACCGAGGGTTGTAGCTGCTTATTTTTGGGTACCAGATCTTCTCAGACAGTTTTCTTGCTTTTCTTTTTGGGGACTGGCTTCTGCCAGCTGTTTGTATTTGTAGTAGTGAGCTGGGAGAGACACTTGTATTTATTTTACTGTTGTACTTTTACTTCCAGCATCTGTCTGAGATACAGTAGTTTTATTTCAGCTCTGATTTTTATGCTCTTTTATTATTATTTCTTATCTGAGCAGGTTACCGACGCTTCGTGTATGTGGGAAATACCGCATGCACGGCGGATCTGTGGACGGGCCCGGGTTCTGGTTTACACCCGGGGCGTGACAGATTAAGTTGGTATCAGAGCTTAGGGATAGGTCAGTTGGGACTTAGGAAACCCTAGGCTTTTGGACAGACCCTAGGATTATAGGGCGTGAGTAGCGTGACTTGTTGCGAAAGTCGGTGATTTTTATTGTTAACTCTTCCAGTGAGTGAAGAGTGATTGACATAGTCTATTTCTGTTGAACCATTATGTTGGCTGCAGACAACCTAAGGTTACAGAAATAGGGGGATGTCTTTTGACTTTCGCCAGATTGGGTCGTGTGGGGTTTCGTTGCTGATGTTTGGTTTCTTGTGGCAGGATGCCTCCTCGACGTCGGATTCCTACCCGGGGTGCCCCTACACCCCCTGTTGAGCGAGGACAGGCTGGATCTTCTGAGATTGCTGAGCTGAGGGCCTTGGTGGCCCAATTGGCGGAGAGCAGCCGCCGGCAGGAGCAGCGGATTGAGCTGCTACTGGCGCGGGGTGGGGCGCCGCCTCCGACAGTGTCAGAGACCCCGGCACCACCTGTGGAACCACTTGTGCCGACGGCGCCATCTTTGAGTAGTGGGGCTCAGGGCGTGGCCCAGCCTTTGACCCCGGCGGAGGAGCTGGACTTCGCGGATAAACTGGTTAAGTTTTGTAAGCGCGGGCCGCCCAGGTTCTCGGGGCGAGATATGCAGCCGTGGGAGGTTGGGACATGGTTAGCAGCGATGGAGAAGATTTTTCGGGATTTCTTCATCGACCCGAGGTACAGAGTTCATATGGCGGTACATTGCCTAGATGGAGATGCAGACCTCTGGTGGCGTCGGGTGGAGCCACGGGAGTTTCAGATTTCTCGACAGCTACCCTGGTCCGAGTTTCGGCGTATGATTGTGGATACCTATTTTTCGACCAGCGTGAAGAGGAAGCTGGAGGATGATTTGAAAAGCATTCAGCAGGGCGACCGGTCAGTTCAGGATTACCATCAGGAGTTCATGCGGCTGTTTAATTGTGTGCCCTATGTCGCCCGGGATGGACCACATCAGGTCGAGTTATTCGAGGCAGGTCTCCGCAGCGAGCTTTATATCCTTGTGCATGCACAGCGACACCAGACTCTTCAGGAGGCCGTCGAGCATGCCTCTTGGGTGGAGGGAGGCGACGCAGAGGTGGCAAGGCGAGGCGGGATGGTCGTACTGAGTTCCGTGAGGAAACGACCGGCACCCGAGGATGAGGGACAGACTGGTTCATGGAGACCGCCACGGCCTCAGTCACCTAGCCGTGGGCGTGTGGAGCAGCGAGAGCCTAGCGGATCCCAGTGGCCATCGCAACAGCAGCAGGAGTCGCAGCATCAGACTCAGAGACAGCAGCAGACGGGGCGGCCACGGTTTCGTGATAGAGACAGATGCATATTCTGTAGAGGACCTCACTTGTCGCACACCTGTGATCAGAGGTGGGGTAGTTGTTACAAGTGCGGACAGCCAGGCCACATTCGAGCTACGTGCCCCCTTTCGACTTCAGCGGCACCCTCATCTGCATCGGCTCCTCTTTCGCCCCAGCAGCAGTGGTCGGCTCAGTGGCCTTATGCTCCAGCGAGCGGGTCACCACCTTTTTACCCTGCGGATCAGCAGTTGCCGGATCTGGGCGGTCCGGTCTACGCCACTCAGGTGGAGGATTTTGCAGCAGCAGACTTTGTGGGGGCAGGTATGGTTTTACTGTATTCACCGGCATTGTTTGTGCATTGTATTGCATTTGGGCATCCTAGTCTTTTGTTAGGAGTGCATGTACTTCCTTGCATTGGGTTAAGGGTAGGACGGTTACCGGGTGTTCGGGAGGTCGTATTCCCGATCCTTAGCACGTAGGGACGTGTTGTGGGTCCTGCCCGGTGCGGTTGAGTCCTTGGTTTTACCTGTAGGCCTGATGGTCTTGTGGGGCTTGGTTTGGCACTTAGGATGGTTAGGCTAGCTCGGTTGTTTACTCTTCGCGGCAGCTGATTATGCTGCGAGGGCGGTTCTTGTGAGAGCCAGGCCTGGAGGCGTTGGTGTACCTGGGTTGTTTGAGGGTATCTTCGCTTCTTTGGTTTTGACCTTGTGAGCGAGGCGGATGTCTCGTAGTGGGTGAGTAGCTTGTTTGCCGGTGTGTTTGAGGGACCTGCGGCGGCATTGGGACTTGGTGATACCCCTTTTTGGTGGTGAGTTTCTAGCTGTTCTCCTATCGGAGTTGTTGGGCATGACACCAGTTTGGGAGTTGAGGACCCTTAAGAATTTGATGAAGCGATCATCGGGGGCTGGCACCCTTCCGTCAAGCTTGAGGGATTTGAGTTACGAGCTGCAAGGGTATTGGATCTTCGCGAAGGTTGTTTTACAGTCTGGTTCTCTCGACTACTCATGGTTGAGGTATTTGGTTGTTTTGGAGCTTGAGTGTTGGATGATTGGATATTTACCCCTCTTGTTGGTTGTGATTCCGTATGAGGAATGACTTTAGTTTCGAGGACGAAACTTTCTTTTAGTGGGGGAGGATGTGATGCCCTGGATCTCCGCAGAGCCGTTGCGGTGCTTTGGGGTGGCCACTGGAGGCCTACGCGGGGTGCTGGAGGTGTTCGGGGCACGATTGGACACAAGTGTTGGACTTTGGACTTAAATTGGATCACGTGGGTGATCTGGGGACCCCATCGGTTGTTTAGAGGGTTTGCGCGCGAAACGGATATTAAGATTGGGCTCGGCGCGAGATTTGGACCAAGAATACTCTTCCGGGGGCTTTCGGCAATTTTTAGAGTGAGAATTTGGCAAAACGGACCTCGTTTTTGGAATCAGCGCGCGAAAACGGTCAAGATGGGCTATTTGCTTGTTAATTTGGAGCCTGCGGGTACTGTTCACGCCGGAACAGTGTTTCCGGCGATCGCCGGCGGCGTTTGGCGGCGGCGGGCAGCGGCGGAAGGCGGCGGTGGGCGGCGGGCAGGCGACTAGCGGCCGCGGGCAGGCGCTGAGGGCGCGGGCAGGGGCGCGGTCCACCGCGGGGGTCGTGCACCGGAGGCGGGCCACGTGGCGGCTTCTGGTTGGCCGGCGCAGCAGGCGCGGTCCACGGAGTTTGGGCCCGGGTGCACGGTGAACCGAGTGGACACGTGGCAGGTGGTTATTGGTTCGGTGTGGTGCGCTCGGTCCACGCAACTGGCGGAGACGGTGACCGGGGCAGGTGGCCGTACGCCCGGGTCAGCCGGCGACGTGCGCGGTGCACGGCGCGCCGTGCGCGGTGCACGGCCTGTCGGGGACACGTGGCACGCCACCAGTGGCTGGCTCAGGTGCACCGGGTGCAGCGGGGTCAAGCGGCCTAGTGGACTGGGCTGTGCCGTGGGCCGGGCCGCACTGTGCGCGCCCGGAAATCCTGGGCCGGCCCGTTACTGTAGCCGCCCGAATCCCCGGATGCGCCCGAAAGTGGGGACCTGTAGGGTATTTTCTGAAATGTTTTCCTTAGCCTATTTAAGCAACAGTCCGAGCCTCCTTCTTCCTCTGTTTTCTCCCCAACCGAGCTCTTTCAGCCAAAGCTCATTTCTAGCAAAGTTTTACATCTTTTAGTCCTGGATCTTCCTACCAAATCTTAGGAATTTTGGTGGCACGAATCCCGAGGTTCCCCATTTTACGGTGCGGGCGCGACGTTGCTTCCTTGTGTTCTTCTTCGGCGCGGTGTTCGTGTTTTTGCTCCCCCTGAGCTACCCCGACATCATTTTCCTGTGATTCTTGCACCAGTGGACTCCTAAGAGGTAGGACTTCATCTTTCGTTTTGGTCGCGCTTTTCCGTTTCGATGTTTTGGCACGGTTCCCGAGGCAAACTGTGACCCCTCTTTCTTGATGGAATTCCTTGACAGCAGCAGAGTATTTTGGCCATATCTTTGCGCACGAGCGTCTGACGGAAACGAGCTTATACAACTTTTTCATCTACGGATCGCAAGGAACGCGCTCGTATTTTTAGTGGATTTTTGTGAATTTTCCTTCGAGGTGATAATTTAGGATTTCTCTGTGAACAGTAATCAGCCCTTAATCCTGATTAGTGTATGAGAGTGCCCTCTTGCTGAATTTTTATCTTGGTGTACAGAACTCGGATTTGGGCGTGCAAGGTACCGTTGCGAAGCTATCGTCGCGAGGATCGCCGTGATATTTTTATTGGAATTTTCTGGACATTTTCTGCAGGTGATAATTTGACAGTTTGGTACTTGTGTTTGTATGTGGTAATTAGTGCCATAATTGAGACTCTAGTGTAATTAGTGGATCCCTTGTTGTACCAGGAGTATTGCGGGTGTGCTGAAATTGTGGGAGCGCGGATTTGGAATTTTGGTATTTTCTGACTGTACAAGTTGGGACAGTTGCGCTTCAGGTGGGTGGTTGTTGTACTCTCTTTCTTTGTATGCCCACTAGGAATGTCAGAGTACCTTGCTATATCAATGTTGAACGTGTTGATTGGTAGACTTGCATGCTCTAGGGAATTGATTACTGAGTATCAGATCTCCAAATAAATTATTGTTAGATTATTTGCTTATTGATTCGGGAACTTATACTCTGGGACAACATAGAATTGAGGACTGCAAAAACCAAGGTTTATTCATGGGAAACGATTACCCTAGTTTAAGTCGCTTCTAAACTGTTATATTTGGGAATTGGACAAATATTGGAACATTGCATGATTTAATTGGTCATATGATTATTGCCATCCTTTACTGCTACACTATTTTGGGAATTGACTTAGGAGAAACCATGCTTTTCTCTTTCTTCTTTCATTGTTGGCACTAGCGGCTTAATCGCTCAGGTTCGAGCGTATGTTGGACAGTGTAGGCAGGTATTGGGGATTTGGGGACAGGCTGAGTTGTCAGGGGGTTGCGGCGACCACGGATCTTGGGTGGTTGACCGGATTGTTTTTATTGCATCAGATTGGGTGTTCGGGGATCGGACTTACTTTAGTGGAGGGTTGTGCCCACTTCCTTGAGTCTCGATCCAGTCCTGCTATTATGAGACAGTGGTTACAGAGATGTTGATACAGTGATATTATTACTCGTGTGGGTCGCTCCCTCGAGTGCCACTCCGGAGTAGGCTTTCCACGGTGTGAGCGCCGGGCACCAGGCTGGTTTCTTGAGTTCCACGGTGTGAGCGCCGGGCACCATGCGGGGTTCTTGAGTTCGACAGCAGAGCAGGCAGGGCCAGTGTTCACTGGCTGTCAGATTGGGTCTTTATGACAGGATACTTGATTCGGATGAATCACTTTTCCCATCCTTATTGGTTGGTCATATAGAGGCATATTAGGGATAGTATTTTATCAGTGGCTTCATTTATTTGCATTCCCTCTCTCTTTCTTTTCCCTTTTTGCCTCTGAGCACCTGGTGGGCATATCTGAGCTGAGGCTTACCCACTAGGGGAGGCTACTGTTTATAGTAGTACTGACCCCCATTGCTTTTCTTGTTCCCTCCTTTTCCCTTGTTTTGCAGAGTCCTCTGTGGGAGTTGCTGGGACATCAGCAACTGATCGGGGCAAGCGCATCGCGGACTAGTTAGAGAGCCTACCGAGGGTTGTAGCTGCTTATCTTTTGGGTACCAGATCTTCTCAGACAGTTTTCTTGCTTTTCTTTTTGGGGACTGGCTTCTGCCAGCTGTATGTATTTTGTAGTAGTGAGCTGGGAGAGACACTTGTATTTATTTTAATGTTGTACTTTTACTTCCAGCATCTGTCTGAGATACAGTAGTTTTATTTCAGCTCTGATTTTTATGCTCTTTTATTATTACTTCTTATCTGAGCAGGTTACCGACGCTTCGTGTATGTGGGAAATACCGCATGCACGGCGGATCTGTGGACGGGCCCGGGTTCTGGTTTACACCCGGGGCGTGACATATAGGACATAGGCCATCCCTTGGCGAGCGGAGTCGCCAAGCCTAAGTTCGTGTGAGCGGTATTCGATGGTCGAAGAGCGCACGGGCTTAGGGTAATGCCTGAGACACGAGGTCGATGGCATTACGGAGCTGGGTAGTCCCAGAGCGCTTTGCCTCTAGGTTCACTTGCACTACCTTTATGCGTTTCGGATCTCTGTAGTGAGCGAACGAGCGGATGAGGACAGTCTTGCGAAAGGTGGTCGCCTCAATGGACAAGGCTTGCGAAGGGCATGTGGGTGCTAGCGGGGATTCGTGAGGACGAGGCCTACGAAGTTCGCGAGGCGAAGGAACGGTCGGTCCGCCGTATGGACAGGCTCTCAAAAGGCAGCGGTGCCGAGCGGGATTGTGCGGCGCGGCCACGAATTAAGAGAGACAATCGAGCTGTTTTCGTGAAGTGAGCCATGGAGAGGACCTAGGGTGTTGGGGGCCAGGGCATGGCCGGCCAAATTGAGGTGCCGAATGGCAAGCGAAGCGGAGGCGGCGATTCGATTGTGGGCGACATCCGTCAAGGCAAACCTTGGATGCTGGCCGCGTGTGGTTGGCGGCCGAGTGTGGTCGTACAATGGAGGTGCCAGGGGTGTTGGCGACGCGGGAGGAATTGCGCTAGGTTGGCAAACCCTTGCGAAGGGTATATGACACGAGGGAACAAGGAGTGTGGGGTATTCGGGAAGCGGACCTTGGACAATCGGGAGCGATGATGGAACTAGGTGGCCGGCGGAACGGGACATGCCCAACCCGATTGTGGATCCCGTCGTGGGAATTGCGGGCGCGCGGCGCCTTGGCAAAGCAATGGGCTGGCGGACGGGCGAGATATGCGGGACGGGTCGCTCGGTGTTTTAAGCAGACGAGCGGAACGCGCAAGGGTAGCTCGCTCGGGCCCATTCAAAATGGGACTTTTGTGAGAACTTGTATTGTCCTGGATGCTTGCTTCGTAGGCATAGGGGCATTCGGTAAGTAACTTCTTCGAGGAGAGTTTGTCCGGGCTGGGCGGAATATACTCGCTTGAAGCCAACCTCGGTGGCGGGTTGTTGTTCAGAACTCGCGAAGTTCGACAAGGGGTTCGACATAAGGCGCGGCGCCGGGCAGTCAGGCTCGTGGAGGAGCATGCTTGGTTAATGCTTGAGTTGTGATCCCGCTGTTTAAGTTCGAGGGCGCGTCCGTGGCAAGGGACTCGGGAAGGGTGGCTCGGGTGTGCGATACTTGGGCGCCGCACGGGGCAATTTTAAGGCGAAAAAGCTGGCCCCGTGACAAGTGGTTATCGACTCTTTATTAGTATCGCATATATATATATATATATATTATATATATATATATATATATATTATAATATATATATATATTTATATATATATATATATATATATATATAGGCGCTAAGATATATAGCAACACATTATTATAATATGTTCCTAAAATTTATCTTTATAATTTAATTCTATATATATAAATAGGTAACTTATATAAAATTATCATAAAAATATATTGTAGTAAAATATTAGCGCGGAATCATTTGCATTATAAACTTAAACTCTTTAAACTTCAAATCAAAAATGAAACAGGGGCCAAACTTAAGGCTCCGCTTGGTTCGGGTTTAAGAGGGTTTTAGTTATACTGGGGATAGGTATAAATTATAGTTTAAGCCGGAACTAGAGTAAATTTGCGTTTGGTTCGGTTTAAGAGTTATACCGAGTTTAGAGAAAATTGTGTTTGGTAAGTTAAAGAGAATAAAAAAATAGATGAATAAGAAGAGAGAGAGACCTCGGAAATCGTGCCCACCTTATTCCACTATTCCAGGGGGGGTTGGGTTTGCTAAACCCCCCTTATTCCACTATTTCGGGTTTAGTAATTACCCCCCTTATTTACCGTTTGGGTATTATTTTAGGGATAAGGGGGTTATTCCCCCCTTATCCCCCTAACCAAACGCCACCTAAGGATAAGGTCCAAAAACTTGGTAGGCATGAATTGGTTGAGCCTGGAACCCATAGAAATTTAATGTGCCGCAAAAAAATAATGCAAAATAAACTCCACATTAAAGTGCTTTTTCAATTTTTGTTGGTGGTTGGATCTATAACTCAAGGCCATGTAAATATATAGAGCATCATCAATTGTGCAATTAAAAAAAAAACAAAAACAAATTTGTAATCTTATACTGATATATTTAATATTTATTTACTTATACACTTAGATATTAATAAAGACATGTATAATTATGCTCAATATTGCTCCATACCATATAACTTTGTCATCTAATTAAGTAATTAAACGTAACTAGTTAGATATGTAGCTAAGTAGTAAAAAGATAAATTGAGATAATACTTCAGTAAATTTTATCACCCCTAGTTGGATTGAAATAAATAAATAAATAAATAAATAAAAATATAGGGCAATAATTAATAGCACACAAGGATCTAGAAAAAGGACAGCGCAAAAGTTAATTGTGTCCGGAGTCCATCAATTTATGTCTCTGAAACTTATTCTAATTTAAACAAAATGTTGCGGAGTATTATAGTATTTGCTCGGATAGTAGATTTTGTAAATTCGCAACTTATTCTAATATCAATCGTTAAAATTTTATAACAAAAATAAAAATTGAAACCTACCCACTTATAAAAAAGAAGATTTTTTTTTATTTAAAAAAAAATAATATATTATCCGTTTTATTAATTATTATTATTATTATTATTATTATTATTATTATTATTATTTTGTTAAGAAATAAATTTAGCTGAAATATGAAGCAACTAGATTTCAAGCTTGAGATCTTATGTATCAACTATCAAACCCTTTGCCACTTGCGTTAGAAACAATCGATAAAAAAAAGAAAAATAAAAAATTAAAAATAAAAAATACGGATAAAATAAAATTTATTAACTAAGAAAAAAATTACATATGACTCTTTTCTACAATAAATAGGCTTTAATTCGAGTCCTCTTCAATTCGAGTACCACCACCACTAAACAATAATAACACATATATTATATTTATAATTTACATTAAAAACTATTCAAATCATAATTTAATTAAATTTATATTTTAATTAATATTTATATCTCAATAAATTTATTTTTAACATATTTAAATATTTATTATAGTCTAATCAGAATTCAATTAAAAAGTCTAATTAAATCCCAACACAATAAAAAAAATAAAAAAATAAATCATATAGCACATGACTGGATGTGCATTCAAGTTAGACTATATATATAATATATATATATATATATAGAGAGGAGAGTAGAGAGAGAGAGAAGAGAGAGAGAGAAGAGAGAGAGCAAGAGAGAGAGAGAGGAATAATTGTCTTTGTAATCCTGAAATCTGAAGAAATATCTGATTTATCCTTCTTACTTTTTCCTTTTCAATATACCCTTCATACGTTCCACCGTTATTAAATACCCCTACCGTTTCCCTTTGTTAAGTTAACTAGGTTAAACTAGAGTTAAATAATAATCGGAGTTGAAAACTATCAGATATACCTATTTTGTCCGGGTTTAGGGTTTAGGGTTTTTTAGGGTTTTAGGGTTTAGGGTTTAGAAATTTTTTAGGATTCTAGAGTTTAGGGTTTAGGGTTTTAGGTTTAGGGTTTAGAGTTTTTCAGGGTTTAGGGTTTTAGGGTTTAGGGTTTAGGGGTTTAGGATTTAGGGTTTATGGTATATTTGAAAGGGCAAAATGGTAATTACACACAGATAACGGCAGTTCCAAACGGTACACTAACGGAGTTTAACTTCAGGAGTATTTCGGAAAGAAGTTGGAACGTAAGAAGGGTAGTTTTAATATTAGCCTTCTAAGAGGGGTAAATTAAGAAGGGTAGTTTTAATATTAGCCTTCTAAGAGGGGTAAATCTGAAAACAGGAAAATTTTTGAGGTATATAGGAAATTGCCAATACAATATATATATATATATATATAATATAGATATATTATATATAGAGAGAGGAGAGAGAGAGAGAGAGAGAGAGAGAGAGAAAGTTTTCTGCGTTTTCGAAAGTACGAGGTCTCCGTACTTATAAATTATTTTCAATAATGAGACATTCGATTCGGCGAACGATTTTATTAGACATAATTTATGCTATTAGAACTATTTAGAAATTAAATTTCATAATTTTTTGGCATCATTATCAAGCGATCAAAGATTCTAAAAAATGACTATTTTAACGGACGATGTGGCACGTTTGTAAGTTCAACAGTGTAGAACAATCCAAATTAGATAAAACTTTAATAAAAAATTTTACTTAATATTAAAAGTAAGATCAATACTTCTGATTTAAAATTTGAGTCTTTTATCATTATTTTTTATAAAATTTTTATTTTCAGTGGTTCATTTTGAGGCTAGTCGTTCACTACATAAATAAAGTCAAAAAATTATGAAATTTATTTTTTAAATAATTCTAATATTTTAGATCATATCTAACAGAACTGATAGTCAAATCGAATGTTCTATTATCGAAAATAATTTACAACTACGGAGATATCCGTATTTTCGAAAGCATATATATATATATATATATATATATATATATATATATATATATATATATATATATATATATATAAAGAGAAAGAGAGAGAGAGAGTGCGCATTAGGCTGGAATGCTATTAATAACATCAAGTTATTGGTGCCAGTAAATTTTTAACCGTTAAATTAAAAGGTGTGCGGTTGAGATGATAGTTGATCTCTTGGGTTTAATAGGTGGTTGGAAAAATAGTAAAATCTAATGGATGAAAATAACTAAGGGGGTTGATCTAAGAGTAAAAAACTTGATAGCACCAAATGCTTGGTGCAATCGATAGCATAATAACCGAACTCATATATATATATATATATATATATATATATATATATATATATATATATATATATATATATATATATGAGTCCGGCTATAATTATATTATTAATAGTACCAAGTTATTGGCTCTATCAAGTTTTCTACTTTTAGATCAACCATTTTGATTATTTTTATCCGTTAGATTTTACTATTTTTCAACCACCTATTAAACTCAAGAAATCCACTATTATCTCAACCACATTTTTTTAATCCAAAAGTTAAAAATTTAATAGCACCAATAAATTAATATTATTAATAGTATTCTAGCATGACTTTCTCTCTCTCTCTCTCTCTCTCTCTCTCTCTCTCTCTCCTCTCTCTCTCTCTCTATATATATATATATATATATTATATATATATATATATATATATATATATATCAATAAAATTTTTTTCATAAGTAATTTAAATAGGGATGTTGAAACCTCGATCGAGTTCCAAGAAGCATTTTGGTTGCTTGTGATGATTGATAAAAAAGTGTGAATTACTGGAAGATAATTAACCAAAATTTATTTTTTTTATCGTTTAAATTCAAACATTAAATTGTACGATTTATAAAATTTATTGATAAAAATAGTATTTTTATATATTTTTAATATTTAATCACGCAACGTTCATAATTGATATGTAGAGCCCACGTCAGTCACGGACTCCTTGTCTCCATCAAATAATCCAAACCTTTTGTAGCCTCTAATAAAGGTGAACCTGTAAATTTATAGGATTAAACCTACTTTAAAATTTTAAAAGTTTTAAAAATAATATATATATATATATATATATATATATATATATATATATATATATATTTCATGTTCAAATTCGAGACCGCTTTATCACGTTTGGATTCAAAGACTTTTTATAAATTTAATTAATGTGCTTAATTAAATAGAATAAATAAATAATTAAACTTTAAAACGATCTTATATATTCTACATTCAACAAAAATTAATTTTAAATTTTCTTTCAAATTCTGTTTTGCCTACTAACATTAATTAGACAGTTCCTTGTTGAGAGAATTTCTTTTTTTTTCAAAACAAAAAAAAAAAAACAAACAAACCTTATTTTCCAAATGCCTCTCCTCGAAAAGGTGATGGAAACATTCAATTATGTTGAACAATATATATTGTGCTTTAAATTTCCATGCACAATAAATTTTACATCCAATCTACTCATAGGTCAATTTTTTTTTTAATGCTAAAAATTTAAGGTTTTGCTAAAAAAATTTCTTAATTGAGTGACCATCTAAGATGCAGGTTTTTAATACTAAATAAGATATGATGAGCAATACTATCCATGCATCTAAAATCGGGTGTATTTTTGATATACGTTCCATTTATTTTAGGATGAAAACTTAAATATTAGTCATTTTGAAATAATTAATATTTTTTTTTTGCTCTAAAATAAATGAAGTGTATATCTTACACTTTATTCATTTCATAGATGATTTGTGAGACCAAAATTTTATTTTTATTTTTTTTATCTTTTTATCTTTTACCATCAACACCTTCTGCAACTAAATGCTCCCAACCACTCCACCACCACCACTCAATTATCATTCTCATTCTTTTTTTCTTTTCCCTCTCTATATTAACCCCCCCACCCCCACCCCCAACATCTCAAAGTCCCAGTACTCTCTCCCACACTCTACTTATATATATACACACACACACATATATATATATACACACCGAACGAGAGTAAATCAAATGGCTTGGGCAGCGCCGAGCAAACAACAAGCACTTGTTTTGTGCCTGCTGATCATCGCGGCGGCGGTGGCGCCCGCGGCGAGGGCGGCGATCTCTTGCAGCGACGTGTACAGCGAGCTGCTGCCGTGCATGGGGTACATGCAGTCGGGCGGGGTCGTGCCCGACGACTGCTGCGATGGCATCCGGCAGCTGGTGAGCTCGGCCGTCACGACCGCCGACCGCCGCGCGGCGTGCGGCTGCATCAAGTCGGCCGCCGCTGGGGTCAGCGGGCTCAATGTTCGCCGCGCCGCCGCGCTGCCGAAGGCGTGCCGCGTCTCAATTCCCTACAAGATCAGCCCTTCCACTGACTGCTCCAAGTAATCACTCAAACTATAATAACTGTACACCTTTTTCTGACATTAATAATATTCCTATGATTAACATAATATTATAATTCAGAAATGATTAAACTACTACATTTTTTTTTTTAATATAATCACTTTTTTTTTTACCATATTTGAAAAAAATATATTTTTAAATATTTTTATAATATAATAAATATCCACGGCTTAAAAAATATTATCATATAAATCCTCTGTTGTATCAAACTAATTTATTATTATGAACGTTTTAATTAATACTTTTAAATGTAATACTTGATTATATTAAAAAGGTTTTAAACATCAATAAATATTAAAAAAAATATTTTGATTTTCTTGTAGTGAGGCAAGCCAAAAAGCTGAGGTAAATCTTGCACGAACAGCGATCTAGATAATTTTTTTAAATTTGTAGTATTTTAAAAAAATAGAGTAATAGTTTGATGTTTTTGGTGGTGAGAATTTAAAATTTATAATCACTTTTGATGTAAAAATAAGGGGCAATTGCCTATATACCCCTATTAAGTTCCCAACTTTTATATCTACCCTTCAAAAAATCTGCTTTCTAATATACCCTTCTAAAAATCTAAATTCTTTCTGATATACCCTCAAAATAGGAGTATATCAAAAAAAATATGGAACGTATTAAGGGTATATTTGAAAGGAAAAAATAAGAAGGGTAAATAAGATATTTCATCATATTACAGGTGTACACAGGCAATTATCCCTAAAAATAATATTACTAGAATTCAAATCCGAACGAAACAAGTTTAATTGATGCTAAACAATTTATATATGATTTTCATTATGAATATAAAAAAAAAAATTTGGCAGATACAACCTCAGATATGATTTCAATTTATAGTCGGACTTAATTCGTATGTGAACCAAATCTGAACTGGTTTTATATTATATAATATATAGAAATTTTAGTTTGTATTTTGAAAATTTAGATTTGAGTATGATATGTTTTAAAATTTGGTAACGACAAATGATAACTTTCAGCTTCAGATTTTCGAATTCGGTTTCGTGTTTCGATTTTTATTATCGGGTTAAGTTTTGGTTATAAATTTTGAAAATTCTACGGATTTAAATTCAAGTTTTTAAAAATTCATCCGGAATCCCACCTATTAACATAAAAAATGACAGAATTTAGACATAATATCCTATGCAGAGAAACGGGTCGAATCAATTATTTTGTCGGGATTAAAATCCTGTTTTAGATCCACATTTCACAAGAATAATTTAAATAGTAATATTTAATTATATTAAATTATTTTTAAATTTTAAATAGTTGATTTTAAAAAAGTATATGAAGTATTTTATTATTAGCATATTTTTATTTTGATTATGTGAATTCTAAATTCAAATTTTAATTCAATACATGTTTTTTATTTTTTTCCTGAATTTTTGCTTAAAATCAGGTTCAGGTCGGGTCTAGATCTTGTACGGATCAGGAATATTTATTAACCTTATTGGTTGTGGGATCATGTTTTGATGGGATCCAATAATAGTTATTGGGATAATATCTAATATATTTTTCAAAATTTCAAAACTATCTAACATATCTTTGCTTGACCAAAATATTTTAATTGATTTTCAAAAAATATTTCAAATATTTTCAAGCCCTGGGAATTTACTAATGAGATTTAGAATTTAAAGAAATATTTTAATAATTTAAGAGTAAATTTAAAAATTTTGAATAATAATCAGTAATAAATAAGCAAAGGTCCCTAAATTATTGGAGACTTTGAGATAGTACTGATAAGGACAGAACCCCAACCCCACTCCATATAGATTAGGGATTAAATGAATTTGATTTTATACATAATGAAAAATGAAATAATAAGTGATAAATAATTGAAATTGTTTGTGTGTGTGTGTGTGTGTGTGTGTGCAGGATAAACTGAAACTGATGCTGAGGAGGGCTTTAGAGAGAGAGTACTGAGGAATTATTAAGTGTGTTTGTGTGTGTCACCTCTGTGGTGAGAATAGTAGAATAATATTTTGTGGGTTTTGATGTGTTAGGAGGAACTTTATATAAACTGTTCTTGTCTGTAATGTGCTTCAAATCTGCCACACTGAATGATGTAATAATAACTCTGTTGTTTGTGGTGAGAAATCTTATTTTAGTTTTTGTTTATAGCAGAAGTTTCAGAGGTTTGTGAGATCCTACAATCCTACTAGGGAACGGAAAAGAACTTCCGACCCAACTTCGTTTTATCTAACGGCGTTGAATTGGTGTAAGTATCAAATTAGATCTAAATAAGATTTTTGCCCATTTCGGTGAGCTCCGTTTGGAAAGTGGGTTGATTTATGATCGAAGAGATAGTGCAGTGAGATCGCACTATTATCCTGGTCACTTTCCATATATTTGTGATAAAGTTAAGAACAAAGATTTTATAGTGAGTGTGGTAGCTAGCGAAAGCGAATGGAGTGGAGAAAGATTTTAAACGCGTTCTGTAGTGTGTCTGTGCTAGATGCCTCGAGAGAGTACAAATGCTTGAGAATTTAATTTTGGATACTGCTTACAAAATAGAACATATGCGGTAGGTACATTGGCGCCGGAAGAAAATGAACAAGTTTACGGTCAAATTCACGTACAAAATGCTTAGCGATGGAGAACTTAGGGACTCTTTAGTTGCGCGAATATGGACCGCTTAAACTATCCATAAAAATTAAAGTATTCGTATGGCTGGTCTTGCAGAAGATTATCCTTACAAAGGACAATCTCATGAAGAAGAGGTGGTCAGGGAATTAGACTTGTGTTCTGTGTGGGGGCACACATGAGATTATTGACCACCTGCTAGTTCAGTGTGCTTATTGTCGGTTTCTGATTGTGCAGTGTTTAAAGGATACGATTGAATCACCAAACGTAGGAGATGTCGAATCATTTTGAGACCAGATTTGGAAGAGGCGGCCCACCTAGGCCGCAGATAAGCAGTTGGTTATCCTAACAGCTAGCTAGTGGGTAGTCTAGTTAGACAGAAATAACACGATTTTCAATCATAGTAGCTCAAACTCTTTGCGGGCAGTCGAGAAAATTAAACGTGTTGTAAAATTATGAAAAACTAACATCAAATCAAAAGATTCTTCGCGAATAAAAGACGGAACTAAATCTATTTTCTCCCCTCCTTTACATTTGCCTTTTTTTATGATGTTTCTACTTTTTCTTAGTTTAATCTCTTCTTGCTTTTTGCCTTTCTTGTTGTGAGGCCTGGTTACCTCATTATTTTAGTTAAATTTAGTTACTTATTGAATGAAGCAGCTAGCGAGCGCTATTTTTCTTTGAAAAAAAAAAAATTGCACTCTTAGTGGGCTCACAAGAAGTTTTAGGAAGGTTCTGGAAAGCCCACAATGCACCATGGCCTGGCCCAGTAGGGCTCTTTTCTTTTCTACAACGAAAGAAAAGGGTTCATTGTTGCATCATTATTTCCCAATCTTTATCTGATTATTTACTTGTTTCTAATTTTATAATTCTTGCAATTAGATTTCCAACCGTTTCTATTTATTTCAATTAGGTTTCTGCCGTTAAAACGTGCCGTCAAATTAAACATTTTGATCGTCGAAATTTCTCATAAAATACATTTCTATTTCTATTTTTTTTTTTTTAGAAAAAGATAGAATGCTGCCGCTTCATTTAAATAGATGAATTCAGCTACAAAGTTAAGACAATGTAAGGCTCGATCCGAGTTGCAACCGCTCCGATCTCAGATCTCGAGCTTGGACGGCGACAGTGACGATCAACCGAGCTAATGCCCGAATCGGAGTTGAATCCCGGTGATGAACCTTCTCTGAGGGTCCTCAGCAATGATGATCCGGGCTTGGATCAGTAGCTTCAACCTTGTCTCCAATTCAGTAGCCAGGGAACTCCAATGGAGAGAGATCGGAAGAGATGAAGAGTGGGAGAGGAAGAGGGAAGGAGAGAGAGAGAGAGAGAGAGAAAGATCGGAATTGAGGAAGAAGAAGAACTGTTATTAATCTCGTTAATCGTTTTCAGTTATAACTACCTATTTATAGCTTCCATTTGGGCTTAAGTGCTAATTTGTATCTAATGTGGACTAAACTGTGATTGTGGAAAATAACTCTGGACCTCTTTGTTGTTTCATTGTAACCCATGGATGACCCGTTGCGCCTGGGCTTGGGCCTTCTTGGCTACGTCGTATTGGCGCGGGTATTTCCTGAGGCTCCGACCCGCTAGCTCCTTCTACAATCTTCCATGGCTCTCTCCTACAGCTGGTTACTCCATCTACTCTGGTCTCCACCAGGGTTACCTTCTCAAGTTACCAACTACCCCTTTCTTGGGCGATTCCGCAGCTACTCTCCTATCCGCCATGGCGTAGCTTCCTCCGCCTTCAGTGTTGCATACAGTAGCCCTTCTTCCCGATCTCTCCTGAAGATGGTCATGGAACCGCAGCTACTCCTCGACTCTAAAGTAAGTACCCTCATTCCCTTCCTGCTTAACTTCCACTCCTCTTCTACTCCGGCCATTAACTCCCTTTTTTGTTTTATTTCCACTCTTCCCCCCTGCAGACCTTACAATCCCTCCCCCTTAAGTCCTTACCTGTCCTCAGGTAATGAACTCCGGATACTTGATACGCAAGGTGCGGGCATCCTCCCATGTTGCAGCTTCCTCCGGAAGATTAAACCACTTCACCAGCACTTCTTCCACAACTCTCTTCCTCCTTGGGCTTGTACGACGATCCAATACCCTCTCAGGACCCGCCAAGGGTTCTCCATCGCTACCTGTGAGAGGTGCTGTGGGAACAGTCAAGGCATTTGGAGGGGGCCCCTGCTTCAGTTGAGAAACGTGGAACACAGGATGGATCTGAGAGTCCGCAGGTAAGTTTAACCGGTATGCTACCTTACCAACTCGAGCCAATACTTCAAAAGGCCCGTAATAGCGAGCTGCTAGCTTGGGGCTCCTCCTTCCAGCTAAAGAAACTTGTCGGTAAGGCTGTAATCTCAGGTATACCCAGCTTCCTAATGCATACTCCTTCTCTCGTCTATGCTTATCAGCCTGTTGTTTCATGCGATTCTGGGCAATTTGTAATCTGTCTCTTATCTCTCTTGTAAGTCTCTCCCTTTCTAGGACCCATTCCTTAACCTCTGGATGAGTAACTGCGTCAGCAGTGGCTACCAAGGTAGAGGGGGGGTCCATCCCATACAGAGCATTGTAAGGGGTCGTGCCTAGAGATGAATGAAAATTGGTGTTGTACCACCATTCGGCCAAGGATAGATATTTACCCCATTTTTGTGGATGTTGGAAGCACATGCATCTTAGGTAAGTCTCCAGGCATTGATTAATCCTTTCTGTCTGGCCATCGGTTTCTGGATGATAAGACGTACTCATCTTTAGTTGCGTTCCCATTAACTGAAATAGCTCTCTCCAAAAAGAACTGGTAAAAACCTTGTCCCTGTCAGTAACGATGCTTCTAGGACAGCCGTGTAGCCTGTAGACTGAATCGAGGAAGGCTTTAGGCACCTCTTGAGCTGTGAACGGATGTCTCAAAGGTATGAAATGTGAGTACTTGGTTAGCCTGTCCACCACCACCAAGATTGTGTCTTTACCCTCAGATTTTGGTAAAGCCTCTATAAAATCCATACTTATATCTTCCCAAATCTGTTTCGGTATTGGCAGTGGTTGTAGAAGTCCCGAGGTAGCTTGGGTGATTATTTTATTCTGCGCACATACCTCACAGTGTCGAATTTGCTCCTCAATGTTTTTCCTCATACCATTCCAATAGAAGTGCCCTTTAGCTCTTTGATAAGTGTGCAATACCCCAGAGTGGCCCCCAATCACAGAATGATGGAAGTGTTTAATCAACTTATTCCTTAAGTCACCTGTACTGCCCACATATATCCTGCCCTTATACCTCAAGACTCCTTGACTGTAGGAATAGAGTGGACACCCCTCAGGTTGCAACTTAACCTTTTCAATAACTGCTGTAGCATAGGAGTCACCCTGATAACTATCCTCTAATTCATGAGTCCACCCCGGAGATATGGAAGTAATGGCCATAGATTGAGCTGGGCCCCCAGTGAGTCTGGACAGTGCATCGGCCGCTTTATTCTCCTTTCCTCTTCTATACACAATGGTATAATCAAACCCCATGAGCTTCATCATGCCCTTCTGCTGCATAGGTGTAACAATATTCTGTTCTAGCAGGTACTTTAAACTCTCGTGGTCTGTTTGTATAATGAAACACCTAGTCATTAGATAATGCCTCCATTTTTGAGTAGCCATTAAGATAGCGAGGAATTCCTTCTCATAGGTAGATAGGCTCAAGTTTTTTCCCTTAATTGCTTTACTGAGAAAAGCGATAGGCCTCCCTTCTTGTGACAACACAGCCCCAATGCCCTCTCCACTAGCATCCACTTCCAATACAAAAGGCTTTTCATAATCAGGCAATCGAAGCACTGGAGCTGTGGTCATAGCCCTCTTAAGTGCTTCAAATGCCTGTTGAGCTTCAGGGCTCCAATGGAATTGATCCCTCTTCAACAATTCAGTGAGAGGCTTACTCATTACCCCATAGTGCTTCACAAATTTCCTATAGTATCCAGTTAATCCCAAGAACCCTCGCAGCTCTTTGATGGTCCGGGAAACAGGCCACTGGGTCATAGCTTCTATCTTAGTGGGATCTATAGCCACCCCCTCAGCTGATATCACATGTCCCAAATACTCCACTTGCTTCTTCCCAAAAGCACATTTACTTCTTTTTGCATACAGTAGATTACTTCTCATCAGCTCCAAAACCACTGTTAAATGTTCCACATGCTCCTCTAAAGATTTACTGTATACCAATATATCATCGAAGAATACTAGTACAAACTTCCTTAACTGGGATTTAAATACAGTATTCATCAAAGATTGGAATGTCGCAGGAGCATTAGTTAACCCAAAAGGCATAACCTTGAATTCGTAGTGCCCCTGATGAGTGCGAAATGCCGTTTTAGGTATATCCTCGGGGTAGACCCTAATCTGGTGGTATCCAGATCTCAGATCCAGTTTAGAGAATAGCTTGGAACCCCCCAGTTCGTCTAAGAGATCATCAATAATGGGAATGGGAAACTTGTCTTTGATAGTTGCTTTATTGAGTTGCCGATAATCTACGAACATCCTCCAACTACCGTCTTTTTTCTTTACCAACAACACCGGGGCTGCGAATGGACTATTGCTGTCCTGTATTATAGATGTTTCAAGCATTTCTTTAACTTGTCTTTCTACCTCCCCTTTCTGCTCGTGTGAGTGTCTGTACGGCCTAAGATTGACTGGTGTTGTACCTGGTTGGAGGGGTATCCTATGATCCTCCTTCCTCTGCGGGGGTAACCCCTTGGGCTCACAGAAAACATCAGAGTACTGTTCTAGTACCCTCTCTAATTCTGGGTTAACAGTTGCTTCCCCTTCTGTGATGACCTGGACCTCTGCAGAGTTGTGGTAGGGTCATCGGTGACTTCGGGGGAGCCTGTTCTGTGTTTCGGGAGGTGTTGGTGCATGATTAGATACAAGTGTTGAACCTCGAGCTTTATTGGATCACTTGGATAACCGGAAGACCCCGTCGGATGTTTAGAAGTGTTTTCGCGCAAATCGGATATCAAATTTGGACTCGGCGTGAAATTCGGATTGAAAATACCTTTCCGGGAGCCTCCGGCAAATTTTAGGATTGGAATTTGGCAAAACGGACACCGGATTTGGAATCAGCGCGCGAAAACGGTCAAGATGGGCTATTTACTTGTATTTTTCGGAGCTTGCTACAGTGTTTTTACTGTTCACGGCCGGAACAGTATTTTCCGGCGATCGCCGGCGACGGCGGCGGCGGCGGGCAGCGGGCGGAAGGCGGCGGAGGGCGCTCGGGCAGGCGGCGCGCGGCCGCGGCAGCGCGCAGGGGCGCGGCAGGCGCGCGGTCCACGGCGGCGGGCGTGCACGTGGCGGTGCCACGTGGCGGATGGTGGTTCGGCGGCTCACAGCGCGCGGTCCACGGATTTTTCGGGTGCACGGTGGACCGACTGTGGGACACGTGGCGGAATGTGATTCGTTAGTGTTGTGGATCCGGTCCACGGGGAAATCTTGGTGCACGGTGGACCGATGGACACGTGGCAGCATTTGTTTGGCTCGGTGTTGTGCTCCCGGTCCACGCAAGCCGTGGAGCAGGTGCCGTACGCGACGTGCGGGCTGGTGCGGCGTGCGCGGTGCACGGGCGGTGCACGGTAGTTGGGGCCACGTGGCGCTCTGTCAGTGGAGGGTTCACGTGCTCCGGGCGCAGCGAAAATTTTGGGGGACTTGTTGGGTATTTTCTGAAATGATTTTCTGGTTTTTCCCTTTAGTTCAACCCGAGGGCTCTTCAAGGGGGATTTTCGACCCCTTCGAGACCTCAGCTCGAAGGGGAGGTGAGAAGGAGATTTCTTCTCCTTCAAGTGAGGATTACACCCGCCAAGTTTCAGGATTTTAGGAGGCTCAAATCCCGAGGTTTTGGATTTTACGGCGCGGCGCGACGTTGTATTTCCTGTGTTCTTCTTCGGCGCAGCGACGGTGTTTTAGCTCTCCTGGTCTACCCCGAGCTCATTCTTCTGTGATTCTTGCGCCGAAAGACTCCTAACAGGTAGATCTTCATCTTTCGTTTTGATCGCGCATTCTGATTTTAACTCCTTGGCACGGATCCCGAGGCATTAATGTGACCCCTTTTTCTGTGAGGATTGTGAGGACAGCATCGGAGTATTTTGGCCGTATCTTCGCGCACGAGCGTCTGACGGAGACGATCTTATACAACTTTTTCATCTACAGATCGCAAGGAACGCGCTCGTATTTTTATTGGATTTTTATGAGATTTATTTCGAGGTGAAAATCACTGTTTTCTCAGTGTACAGTGCGCAGTCTTTTTCCACAGTTTGTTGTTTGGATCACCACCTTGCCGGATTTTTATCTTGACTTACCGAACTCTGATTTGGGCGTGCAAGGTACCGTTGCGAAGCTATCGACGCAAGGATCGCTGTGATATTTTTCTTGGAATTTTCTGGGCACTTTCTGCAGGTGATAATTTAACAGTTTCGAATCCGAGGTTGTATGTGGTTATAAGAGCATTAATTGGGAGCCTAAGTGTAATTAGTGAGCTTTGTATTGTATCAGGAATATTACGGGTGTGCTAAAATTGTGGGAGCAAGGATTTGGAGTTTTTGGTATTTTCAGCTGTACGGATTGGGACAGTTGCACTTCAGGTGGGTGGTTGTTGTTTACCTCTATTTTGACATGCTCACTAGGAATATTAGAGTGATCCCTCTATTTGGACATGCATGCTTAAAGTAATATAAAATTGTGAGCCCTTCATATGGAAATTACTATTGTGGATATTTGATAGTGGTTGGGACTTATACATGTTGGTATGGATGGAATGTTAGCGTTTAACCTTGCATGTGGATTGGATTATTTATTTTGGACTATATGATTATCCTGTTAGTGGTTGGTACTATTTGAGGATTTTATGACATGCATAGGTGGATAGTGATGCTTTATGGAACATGGATTATAGACATGTGTGGTTGGATAATGTTTTAGCATGATGGTTATATCTATGCGGAGCTATTAATTGTTACACATGTGGAACCACTATTGGACACCTTTTCCTTTATTTCCTTGAGAACACTTGCATGCTTGTATGGACATCTAGATAGGCCATCTTTTATCGCTACACTTTCATGCTGGAACTTGACTTAGGAGAAACCTTGTTTGCTTCTTTTCTCCTTTTCGTTAGTCAGGTGGTTCTTGTTGCTCGGGTTTGAGCAGGGGTTTGGGATAGTGTAGCCGGGGCCTGGATTGTGGATTATGGGTTTTGGCGGCGACCGCGGATATTGGGCGGTTGACCGGATGTCGGTTATAGGACATCGGTGATAGGGCATGATTATGGACTACGGGGTTTTGTGGCAACCGCGGATAGTAGGCGGTTGACCAGATGTCGGATGTGGGACATGATTGTGATTGTGGGTTATTCCGGCGACCGCGGATGTTGCGCGGTTGACCGGAGGTCGGTTGTGAGACCTGGTCGTGGATTTTGGGGTATTGCGGCAATCGCGGATATTGGGCGATTGACCGGATGGTTACTTTTGCATCTGATTGGGAATCAGTTTTCTTTTAGTGGAGGGTTGTGTTCCACTGGGGCTTTATAGTTGTGAACCAGTCCTGCTTTTGATACTTATTACACCGGCGCGGTTATTGCCCGGTGATGCTTTCCTCGTGTGGGTCGCTCCCCTCGAGTTCCCCTCCGGAGGCCGGGGTCAGACAGTTATTGACGGTTTTGCTATCACATCGGCGCGGCTTACTTGCCCGATGATGAGGGCGGCAGCAGGAGTTTTGCTATCACATCGGCGCGGCTTTCTTGCCCGATGATGAGGGCGGTACAGATTGGGTTCATCTGGGACGGTTGGTTATTGTTTCTTACGGTTATTCCAGTCTAGGACTGCATTTTAGAGGCATAGTAGTGGTAGATCTCCCTTTTTCAGCAGTTTCATTTCTTACCACTCTTCTTTCCTTTTCGCCTCTGGTAGACCTAGTGGGTGCGTCAGAGTTTGAGGTTTTACCCACTAGGGGAGGCTACTGGTTTACTAGTAGTTCTCACCCCCATTCTTCTTTCCTCTTTTTCTTCTTCCTTGTTTTGCAGAGTCTTCTGCGGGTGCTACTGGACTTTCAGTGGCGGGTCGAGGAGAGAGGACGGCTGTGTAGATAGATCTCGAGGCAGGATGAGCGTGTTAGCTAGACTGTTGGTGTACCCAGGTTTTTCTCAGACGGTTGTACTTTCACTTTTGGGACTGGCTTTTGCCAGCAGGTTGTATTTATTTATTGTGAGCTGGGAGAGACTGATGTATCATTTATACTGATGTATTGTATTTTATTTCCAGCTTCAGTCTGAGATGTATTAGTTTTAGTTCAGCTCTGTTTTTATTGCTCTTTTATTGTACCTTTTTATCTGAGCAGGTTGTTGACGCTTCGTGTACACGGGAAATACCGTGTACACGGCGGATCTGTAGACGGGCCCGGGTTCTGGTTTACACCCGGGGCGTGACACCTTCAGTCTTGACTGGGGTACATTGCTGGATTACACAACATTCCCCATAAGGTAACCCCTGGTACCACTGATTGGCTGTGATCATCTTCAGTTTAGCTCTTTCCCCTATGCCTTTTAATAACACTGGCTGCCCCTCTCTGATTATAGTGATAGCATTTTGTTGAAAATCAAATGTTACTTGGCCATATGATCTTAACCAATCGATTCCCAGTATGATTCCCGAGCCCTCCAACCTAATGATCCTCAAATCCGCTTGGAAAGATTGCCCCTGCATTGTCCAACTGAACCCAAGGCATTGCAATTTACTAAGGACCTTTTGTCCATTAGCCACTGTCACTATTAGGGGACTTGCTGCTACAATCTGTGCTTTGATGTCTTTGGCCACTTGTAAGTCCATGAAGCTATGAGTGCTTCCAGTATCAATTAACACTACCAATGAATGCCCCTTAGCCTCCCCTTGCAACTTAATGGTATCCTGTGGCTTCTCTCCACTTAAGGCATGTACAGAAATGCCTTCTTCCTGACTGGGATAAGATTCTTCTTCCTGATTGTTACCTTCCTCTGCTTCCAGATTTTCCTCCATGATACAATCTTCATCATAAACTTCCAAAATACTCTCTTGACCCTGTAGATAATTAAGAGGTTTGTTGGAGCAGATGTGACCAGGATGGTATCTGTCACCACATTTGAAACACTGCCCTGCCGCTCTTCTCTGTTCTATTAGTGATTTGTTGTAAGGCAACTGATTACCACCCCCCTTCTGTGAATTAATGGAGTTAGAAACTTGGGTTGTGGGAACCTGCGGTTTGAAGTAATTGTTGGTGGGATACCCCATTCCCGAGTTCCTTGGAGAGGGTTTATATTTTCTACTGATCACTGACAGTGCCCTTTCATGCAATTTTGCCTGTTCATAAGCCTCCTCCAAGGTATTTGGATGGGCAATATCCAAGAAGGGTACTAAATCTTCCCTCAATCCATTGATGTAGCAAGAAATGAAATGTTCCTCGGTTAATTGAGGGTTGAAATATAATAGCTGAGTTTTGAGTTCTTCAAATTTTTCTTGATACCTTTCAACTGAGCTCATCTGCCGCAGATTATTGAATTCTCTGATTAAGTATCTCTCTCCAGTTTGTGCAAATCTGCGATAAAGTGAATCCACAAACTCCTCCCAACTGACTAACTGCCTGTGAACCAGGTAGCTCTGTTTCCATGTTCTTGCTCTACCACACATGTGCATAGTAGCAATGTTCAACCACTGTTGTTGAGGAATTTGGTAAACTTCAAAATATTGCTCACAGTTCTCCACCCAATTCCTTGGGTCATCTCCAGCAAATGTGGGAAATTCCAATCGAGGATGGGGAATATGTGAATGCTGATAACTCCTGCCAGGTACTATATCACTACGATCCTCTTCTCTGAAATCGAAATCCCTCAGTGGACTAGGTAACAGGCCCTTGCCCTTGTTTTCTTTAAATTCTGTTTTCGCAAACTTATTCCCATTACCCCCAAGGTTTTCTTGCTTAATATTCTGAGATGGGCAAACCTTCTCTACGGGAACAGCTTGAGAATTATGCATTGTTAGTAGCCTTAATAGCTCTTCATGCCTCTTCAGGCCCTCGGCTTGCATTAACTCATAATGCTTTTGCTCACTAACACTTACACCTTTAATCTGCTCAGATAACTCCACTATCTTCTCTTGATACTCAGTGGTGAGTTTGTGCATTCGAGATTCTAGGGTTAACATGTGCTCGTTAAGATCCTTAAGACGTGTTCCCTCAGCCATCGGGGCAAAATCCGTAGTAAACCTAAATCGGTTTTGATTCTTTTTCCCAATCTTGTATACTGAATGAATCGAGGGTGCTAGATCTCACACTTGCTCTATGTCCTGTGCAGATCTATTCTATGAATGCTCGAAGGCAAAATTTACGAATCGAGAAGGGTACCTGAACGGATCTTCTCGAATTCCACAGTCCCTGGGACAGAACTGCTCTGATACCACTTGTAAGGCTCGATCCGAGTTGCAACCGCTCCGATCTCAGATCTCGAGCTTGGACGGCGACAGTGACGATCAACCGAGCTAATGCCCGAATCGGAGTTGAATCCCGGTGATGAACCTTCTCTGAGGGTCCTCAGCAATGATGATCCGGGCTTGGATCAGTAGCTTCAACCTTGTCTCCAATTCAGTAGCCAGGGAACTCTAATGGAGAGAGATCGGAAGAGATGAAGAGTGGGAGAGGAAGAGGGAAGGAGAGAGAGAGAGAGAGAGAGAGAGAGAGAGAGAGAGAAAGATCGGAATTGAGGAAGAAGAAGAACTGTTATTAATCTCGTTAATCGTTTTCAATTATAACTACCTATTTATAGCTTCCATTTGGGCTTAAGTGCTAATTTGTATCTAATGTGGACTAAACTGTGATTGTGGAAAATATCTCTGGACCTCTTTGTTGTTTCATTGTAACCCATGGATGACCCGTTGCGCCTGGGCTTGGGCCTTCTTGGCTACGTCGTATTGGCGCGGGTATTTCCTGAGGCTCCGACCCGCTAGCTCCTTCTACAATCTTCCAGGGCTCTCTCCTACAGCTGGTTACTCCATCTACTCTGGTCTCCACCAGGGTTACCTTCTCAAGTTACCAACTACCCCCTTCTTGGGCGATTCCGCAGCTACTCTCCTATCCGCCATGGCGTAGCTTCCTCCGCCTTCAGTGTTGCATACAGTAGCCCTTCTTCCCGATCTCTCCTGAAGATGGTCATGGAACCGCAGCTACTCCTCGACTCTAAAGCTAAGTACCCTCATTCCCTTCCTGCTTAACTTCCACTCCTCTTCTACTCCGGCCATTAACTCCCTTTTTTGTTTTATTTCCACTCTTCCCCCCTGCAGACCTTACAGACAATTAGGCCTAAGAAAAAAAAAAAAAAAAAAAAAAAAAAAAAAAAAAAAAACCACAAAAGGAGCTCCAATCAGATCAAAAAAAAATATTAGCCACAAAAAGAGCTCCAATCAGATCTGAAACGGCAGATATCAGCTCGCAGGTTGTCCAGACTTCGCTTTTTACTTTCGAAACACCGGCTATTGCGCTCCAACCATAAAGTCCACCAAATAGCTGCAATGGTTACCAATTCCTTTCTCTCGTAAGCTCCTTTTTGTTTTTCCCTATATCCCATGGTTTGTCCACAGATGGGCAATTACGAACCTCTAATTTGTTTAGAAGCAAGCCTTCCAGCAGGACTCGTGAAGTGTCACAACATACAAAGAAATGATCTGCAGTCTTTGTAGTCACAACATACAATTCTATTCCTAGTTAAAAAAAAAAAAACAAAAAAAATAAAGGACTTTCATTAACTTCTGCTGTAAAATAATCATTTCAATCCTATTTCTAGTAAACTAAAAAAATGCATGTATTAAAGATAAAGAGAAAAAATAAAAATAAAAACTTGTGCCAATATTATGGATTAAATTCCAATTGCAAGGAAGTTTAGGAACCAAAGCATAGAACCAACTTGCAATATAAGACAAGTACATGGACAATCCTTCCATTTTACTCTAAAATTTGCAAGCTCAAAAGACAAAAAGGAATCATGTCAAACAGGGAAAGGTAAAATAGAAAATATTAAGTAGCTTAACATGGAGCAATAGCTTTATATATATAAAATTGATCGTCAATGCTTTTAAAAGTGTTAAGTCATTAATAATTTTAAATTTTTAATTTTAAAAAATAAAATTTATTAAAAAAATAAATTTAGCGATAATCCAGCTGGAATGCTATTGATAGCATCAAGTAATTAGTGCTATCAAGTTTTCAGTTCTTTAATGAAACGATATGTGGTTGGGATTATAGTAGTCCTCTAGAATATTTACTATTCAACCAACTACCCATTAAACCCTAAGGGACCACTATTATCCTAACCGCACATCTCTTAATCCAAAGACTAAAAAATTGATAGTACTAATAACTTAGTGCTATCGATAGTAAATCAGCCTAGTTTTATATATATATATATATATATATAGTTTGGCTACTATACTATTAATAGTACCAAGTTATTGGTACTATCAAGTTTTCTATCCTTAAATCAACCACTTTGATTATTTTCATCCATTAGATTTTACTATTTTTTCAACCACCTATTAAACCCAAGGGGCCCACCATCATCTCAACCACACATTTTTTAATTCAAGGTTTAAAAAATTAATAGCACCAACGACTTGGTACTATTAATACCTAGCTCTCTCTCTCTCTCTCTCTCTCTCTCTCTCTCTCTCTCTCTCTCTCTCTCTCTATATATATATATATATATATATATATATATATATTCAAATGTGACAGCAAGAATGTTTGAGCATTTACATGGTTTGTCATGTTATATATCCAAACCAACATTAGGTGTAACCATTGACCAATAAAGTGAGCAGTTGGTTTAGATAGTAAACCAATCTCATTGGTCAAACATTACGTATAAAACATAGAAATCAAAGCATGGTTTTCTAGAGACTTCGGAGAGATCTAAAATCTGGAGCACAAAACAACTTAAAATGACCACTACTCCAATCTCGCTAAATTAGTATATAATCAAATATTGTCATATTCTTAATCCAATATGCCATAATTTATTATAAACTTTTAATTCACATATAATATAGTATGGACCAGAACGGTGTATTGTACGTAGAAATAATACGAAACAGTTAAATCTTTTTATTTTATATAGAAGTAAAAAAAAAAAATAATTTTATGACGCGCGTGCCTTTAATTTGAATTTATTATTAAACATTAAAAAATATTAAATTAGGTTAATTAGAATATTATTAAATTTTTTGTTTTTGGACGAAAAAATAAGCGATTAGGATAATAGTAATCCTTTCAAATATAATTTAAAAAATAAAAATAATAAAAAAGATAAATCTAACGATAGAAAATTTGATAGTAATAAATAATTGATGCTATTGATAATAAAATAATTAGACTAAAAAATATAAAAATATTATTTTTAAAAAATTTAAGCCTTTTAATATGGTAAACATGTTGGATTTTATGTATGGGTTAAAATAGGTCCAATTTTCTGCTCCGTGACAATAGGCCCAGGAGACTTGAGTTGGGTGAGCCCAATAAGTTGAGTGGAGTTGCGGTCCACAATAGACCTAACGGCAAGAGACCCAACAATAGACCTAACGTCCAGGTGGGTTGAGTCCGGTCGAGACCCGTGGGCGCTGTGTCTGTACGCTTTAAGTGAATTGATTGCGTATTTCTAATAACTTGAGCTTTTGGAATTAATGGTTAGCACCAACGATCCTACAAAACATCCATCATATTATCCCTCTCATCAAATATTCATTTACCAGTACATCTTCTATATATATATATATATATATGTGCAGGAACTGTTGTAAAAAGTACTTTTGCAGGTGGGGCAATGAAACTAGTGGACTGATGCAAAGATATTTTCAAGCTGCTAAGATAAACATGATCCAGATGGGGCCACATCAAGGAAAAATATCAAGAGCTCACAGCTTGAATTCCAAGCCTCACTCAATCAAACATCAGAAAGGGACCTAACAGCTAGTGACATAAAGTTTTTTAACTATTATAACCTCCTACATTTGTAAGGTGGTGGGTTAAGTGGAAAAAATATCTTTGCTCAGATTGTTACATTGCACCAGGTACTATATATATGCTTGGCCAGTTACAGAATTTAGTGGAGATTTGAGGGCAGTAGATCTATTTCAATATTTTATTTTAAAATTAAATTTATTATTTTTTTTATTTATAAATATTATCTCTATTTTGATATGTCGGTGTCGACGTGGTGAGAAGAACAAAAAAAAAATTTACGGTGAACCAAAAGAGTGAAGGATTAATCATATTCATAAAATTTTATACATTTTCTGTAAAACGGTGAACGTTGGTTCACTATTTTTAAACACAATGAATTATTCATCGTTTTTTTTTTTCACATCCTACTATTTCTTGGAGATAATTTTTCTAAAAAGAGAGAGAAAGAGAAAGAGAAGGAGAGGAAGCACCATAGGTTTCAAGTTGGGTGCGATGACGACGACGGCAACAGCGACCACGGGGCGAGAGAGAGCGACAAGGGAGAGAGAGTAGAAAAGCAGTGAACGATTTACGATCTTTTAAAAAAAAAAAATAAGTTAGAAGTATCATGAAAACGATGAATGATTGATTTGTCATTTTTAAATACGGTGAATTATTCATCACTTATATTATTTATTTTTTCAAATATTTTACTTATAACATAGTAAAGATCTAGTTTTTACAATTTATTTGTTAGAATACTATTTTTGTAATTATAAAAACTATCCAAATTATTTATAAAAAAATGTGGGGTTTGGCATTAGTCAGTAAATTAAGTGTTGTTTAAGCCGTACTCTTTTTTAAGTTATATCAAAATTCATATAGTAACATTTAGCATAAACAAATAAAACTAAAATTTTAAATTTTAAATTTTAAAAACTTACAAAAGCTCACATTTTTTTATGGACAATGCTACTTGTACACCCGATATGGGGTGTACATCACACATCCCACCCCATTCAAAGGTGGGGACTAACCTACTGGTTACGTTGAAGTAACCGGTAACATTTATCTCATCTTTAGATAGATAAAATGTAAGATATATAATTCACTTGGGAGTGTACAAAAAACATTTCGCTTTTTTTATATATACCAAATGTTTTACCAAAGATGTCTGTAATTAAAATCAGAAGAGAAAGTGAGACAAAACAAAGGAGCATGACTCACTACTGTCCATGTCCAAGTGAAAGTGTGAAACACAAAAAGCCATGTACCTCGCAATCAAGGACAAGTGTTAGCAGTAAGTTGGAAAAAAAAAAGTTGGTTTGAGTTGGTTTTGGTGCCTAACCCCAACTATGTTTTGGTGGGATCTGGTGCCTAAACCCAAAGAACAACCATACACACATTTTAACCCAACTCTCCCCATTTATTTAATCCAAAACAAAGGTTTTATCAATCAAAAAGCAAGATACTTGAGAACACATACACATAAACGTACACGTACACATACACATACACATACACATACACTGATACGTACACACACCATTCATTTCTCTGATATTTTTATGTACCTGTTTCCATTGTTCCCTCACAAGTAACCAACCAATCCTTCCAAGGTATCACTCACTCACTCTCTCTCTCTCTCTCTCTCTCTCTCTCTCTCTCTCTCTCTCTCTTATAACCAGATGGGTCTTCTTGTTTCCTCATCAGAAGGGGTTGTGAGAGCAAGGGAGGAGTGAGCTCACCAGCTTAGAGGTAACTAATAAAGCTCTCTTCAAGATGCTTCCTTTTTTTTACTCTTTTTTTTTATATATATTTTTAAGGTCTCCATATCTTAAGAATCCCCACAACATCACCACCCCAAAAAGAATATCGTTTTCTCTCTCAGCATAGAGCTAGATCACTGAGAACCCAAAACAGAGCTAAAAAAAGAAGCTTTTTTTTTTTGTGGGGGGGATTATATAGCATAAACGTGCACACATGCGCGGGCTCCTGGACGTGGTCCCGGATTCGCCGGCGGGGCCGGCGAGAGGGAGCGCGCCACGCGGCGGCGGCGGCGGCGGCGGCGGCGGAGGAGGGTCGGGGGACGCGAGCTTCGACACCAACATGGTGATCATCCTCGCGGCTCTCCTGTGCGCGCTGATATTCGCGCTGGGGCTCAACTCGATCGCGCGGTTCGCGCTCCGGTGCGGGAGGCGCCTCGCAGCGGCGGACGCCTCGTCGTCGTCGTCGGCGGCGGCGGCGGCGGAGGGGGGGACGACGGGGCTGAAGCGGCGCGCGCTCCGGCGGATCCCGGTGGAGGTGTACGGTCGCGGCGGCGGCGGCGGCGGCGTAGCGGGCGCGGCGGAGGGGGAGGGGGAGGGGGCGGAGTGCGCGATATGCTTGGGCGAGTTCACGGATGGAGAGAAGGTGCGCGTGCTCCCCACGTGCCGGCACGGCTTCCACGTTCGCTGCATCGACACCTGGCTCGCCGAGCACTCCTCGTGCCCCACCTGCCGGAGCTCGCTCCTTCGTATCGACCCCCGCGGCGGAGTAGGGACGGCGCCGCCGCAGCAGAGTGGCTCGCCGTCGCCGTCGCCGTCGCCGTCGCCGGTGGCCGCCGCCGAGGGGAGATAACATTTGCTATGCCAGTAATTACCTCATGGTTTTTTTTTTTTTTCAGCTGATTCTACGTGAATGTGTTTATTAAATGGGGGACTTGAAAATAATATTTGTTAATTTGGAGCGGTATTTTGAGAAATTAAGAAAATGGAAGGGAAGGGCTAATATATGACTATTTAGTTATGTATTTAATTAAACTCTTAATGTAGAATTTGTGTTGTTTTTTTTTTTAGTTTTTGTTATTACTTTGATGTTAATTTATTTCTCTCTATTTTTTTTTTTGGTGAATGGGAGCTATTCGCTGAGAATTTGCAAAAATCACAAACTTCCGACTAGAATTTAATTTAATTTAAAGGAATAATTGTAAAATTAAACGTGCTAATATATAATCTTTTTTAAAGTCAAAATTGCGTGTCGAAATGACTCACATGATGTTACAATTAGCCATTGGTGGATAAGACATTTGGTTTGATGTTATAGACGATAATGGAATTATGAAGATTCAAAAAAACCTTACCAACAATTTTAAACAAAACAATGCATAACCCTAATTTTTGGTCAAACTTTTTTTTTTGAGATAACTAATTATGAAAAGATATGCACTCAATCACCTTGGTGTGTGTGTGTGTTTTTTTTTTATTTTTTGTAAATTCAAGCTTCTACTTAGTACACCAACATATACTCACAAACTAAATAAATCATTAAATCCACTAAACATAAAATTATATATATATATATATAAAGAAAGAAAGAGAGAATTAGACTATATTATAAATAGCACCAACTTATTAGTACTATCAAATTTTTAATTTTTAAATTAAAAAATATATAATTAGAATAATAATAATTTTTAAAATTTAATAAGTAATTAAAAAAATAATATAATAATAAAAATAATTAAAAAAATAATTACCACAATAAAAAAAATTTAATAGTAGCGAGAGTCCATATATATATATATATATATATATATATATATATATATATATATATATATATATATATATATAGTTGGGCTGGAATGCTATTGATAGCACCAACCCAACTTTGCCACCCATTTTATAGCCCTTGGATCACATTGAGATTCGTGCAGGCTCTTTAATGAAAAAAATAAAAAAAAAATAAAAAGAAAAAGCAAAAAGTAAAAAAATTTCTTTTTAATTAAAGGACTTGCACGAATTTCAATGCGATCCAAGGGCTATAAAATGGATGGTAAAGTTGGGTTGGTGCTATCAATAGCATTCCAGCACAACTCTCTCTCTCTCTCTCTCTCTCTCTCTCTCTCTCTCTCTCTCTCTCTCTCTCTCTCTCTCTATATATATATATATATATATATATATATATATATATATATATATATATATATACTACACGACAAAATAGCTTTATCGAATCTGATGAAAATTTTTGTAGAAGTAATTATTTAGAAATAATGATTAGACCACTAAAACCAAATCAATTCCTCCTCAAAAAGTTTACTTTTTCTTTCTCTTCCATTCAACACACACACAAAAAAAAAAAAAAAAAAAAAAAAAAAAAAGAAAAAAAAAAAAAAAACAGGAATAATTCAAAGGCTTTCCCCTCCGTGTTGTGTCACTTCATTAATGTGATATGTTAATGTTACTTTCAATAGCTCCATAGTTCCAATCCTCTCTCTCTCTCTCTCTCTCTCTCTCTCTATTTATTGCCCTTTCCTTTACTTTTGAACTATGTTCACTTGATATTAGCACATAAATAGTGAGCACTAAGAAATAAAAAGGTTTATGGGCAAAGAATAGAATCTCTATTTTTTTTCCATCTTTTTAACTTTGGATAAGCCCCCACAATACCTTTGTCTCTTATTCCTCTATTTATTCCAATCCAATAAATCCAATATTTTTAACTCTGGATAGCCCCCACACTCATTCTTCTTATATATATATATTCTCAATCGAATTGTTCAATTTTAAACTAAAAATGTTTTTGTTATTTCTTTTTCAAGATGTACGAAGAGTATGATCTATAAACCTATTCAAGCAAAACCGGAACAACTAAGTCAAATTAACTTAAAAAAAATAAGATGAGATTAAGATATGAAACCCCATATATGTTGATAAAAACACTATTTATTTCCAAGAAAGGGCTAAAAGTTTTCTTTGGAGGCCCAAAAAACTTGTAAAAAAAACATGGACAACCTTAAATGGATTAAAACCTATGTTATTAGTTCAATGAAAATGTCAAATTATTATAAGGATAATCCTAAATTCTACTTGTGAGTTAAATTAAGTTGCAACATTAGCTAACCATGATAACCAAACAAATATTTTCTATGAACCTTAGAGAACAATATTTTTAATCATTTATGTTGGGCCAAAAAGTGTTTGAATCGATCCTCTTCGTACTTCATACAAGAAAACATTTATTTTTTTGAGCAAGCTGAGAGTTTATTTATAATTACTAGGCTAAACTCTTTATTAGCTTCGCATCTCATTATTTTCGAATTCGTATCTGAGTTTGTATCCGAGGAACCGAACCTCAAATCCAAGTATTATTATGATTCAAATTTAGTCACATACCCTCTATATATAGATCTTATCCATACAAATTATGTCGGCAAATATTAGTAGCTCGAATGCTATACTATAAATAGTATTAAACATCTGGTGTAATCAAGTATTATATTTATTTATTTAATTATTTTTATCTTTTAGATCAGACTATTTTACCAATCGACCACTAAATCTTATAAAAATTATTATTATTCTAACCGCACATCTCTTCATTCAATGATCAAAAATCTAATAACACAAATGATCTGGTACTATTAATAATATAGCATCATAATTTCAAATATTAGTCTTTATCAGTCTTTTTGAAATTTGTTTGCCTTTGGTCCCAGATATCTTTTGGGAGTGGCTTGTTTTCATACTTCATAGTCTTTTTTTTCTTTGTTTCTTTTTAATTCATGTTTGAATAGATTTATGGTCTCTTCTTTGAAGGAAAATGACCCTCTATTTAGCTTCATGCTGAAAATAGTCCCCTATGGACAAACAAGTCCAATTTAAGTAAGACCAAAATGAAAGGAGTAAAAACATTACTAAAGCTATTTTCTATGGTGAATATAAGACAAATTATGTCACTCAAGTTCAAAATTAGCTCTGATACTATATTAATTTTTCTTTTAAAAAATAAACTATATGATAAGAAATGATCTTTAAATAATCTTAACAAAGAGCGCGTCGAGTTAATATATCTAAACTTACCTTCTTGTTACCAATTTCTTAAGACTTATTTGATTTTGAGTGTTACATAAAGTTATTGGATCAAAAAAGAGTTTGGGAAGATCTAATACTTTTTTGTTTTCCAATATAATTGTAGAACTTCTATTTCAATAACGCTAGCGCGATTTGTATAATTAAACATGCTATCATTTATCAAAATGGGCGTAATATTTTTTTTCATCACACTTTACAAATAAGAGTCAATTCTTCGTGTTTTCAAATTATTTTCGATGACGAAACAGTCGATATTATAATATACTATATTCATGAAATAATTTAGAAATCAAATTTAATATTTTTATAATTTTGTTTGCTTAATGAACGACTGATCTCAAAATAAAATGATTGAAAATATTTTTTTTTAAAAAAAATTTCAGGTCGAAAGTATTAATCTTACTCTCGATAATAAGTATAATTTTTTATTAAAATTTTAATTAATTTGAATTGTTCTATACTATTGAACTTACAAATATATAACATCGATCATTAAACATATCTAATTGCGTAAATCATACTCAATGGAGTTGATCATCAAATCTTCATTATTAAAAATAATTAAAAAATGGAAAGTAAAAGAGAAGTACTGTAGAAATAATTTAGGGTCCAAGATGGTTTTAACAGGTAGCCCACCATTTGAAAGAAAAATTAGAGAAGTGTCATTAATTAGTAGCCAAATTTCTTGGCATGGTAGGGTGAAAAGATCCCAAAAGAAGATTCTAATTTGAATTCAAAGTTTAGTCCAAGTCCAACTTTAAGTGTCATATTTTCAAATTTGCATTAGAAATTTGTGGACAGTTCCATCACCTTTTTTACCCCTTTCCTTTCAAATTGAACCTTGATCTCACTTGTCACTAATTAATGATCCAAAAGGAACTGTAGCAGTTGAGCATTAATTAGATGAAAGTAATGGCACTCATATATACCAGTTAAATAGTATACTTAGTAATAAAAATCCAATTAATTTGGTTTCTCCTAACTCATTATAAACATATAAAAAATTTAGGCCATGTAAGTTTTAGAGAAAAAAAAAAAAGAAAATATTGTAATTTTTTTTTTTTTTTTTTTTTTACTTATGCAAGAAAAAGAGTTAGAACAAGTTTGATTTTGCCCAGTTAGGATCAAAGTGGCCGAGTTTCCATAATTGGAGTTCGCTGGTGTTTGGGCGTAAACACATGCAAAGCTTGATTTTTGTGTGGCCCACACAGCTCACGCGTGCAACTCGGTCTTGTAGGGCGCCGAGTCGCATACGGCACGAACTCGTGACTTTACAGATGAACTTGCCGAGTCCGCTTAGTGTGTACATAGTTCGTTTTGAATACTTTACGTGTGAGCAGTTTGATTTGTAGTTTGTAATTTTTTTCTAATTTTTTTATATTTTTTATTATCCATATTCATTCTAGTAGTTATAAAATTTGTTTGTAAAGTGGTTGAATCATCAAAAATTTCAAACTAAGAAAATATTTGTCGTATTTTGAGATTATGTATTGTAATATATATATTAATATATAAAAAAAGGTTAAATTATAGAAATTTTTTTAAAATTTCGCTTTTTTATTTTTATTTTCTGATTTTTAAAAATTTATATTTTATTTTTTTTCTCTTTAGGGAGCAAAGTGGTTAACGGAAAGAATATTTTACAATAATGTCTTTATCCCTGTGCCTCCTCCCTCCCTCTCATTCAACTCTTTCTCTCTCTCTAACGTGGCCGTCTTCTCTCTCTAATGCGGTAGCCTGAGATCCCGATCCGTCCACAGTGCCAACGCCGGAAAAGACGACTACTCCGGCGACAGCACCAGTTTGTGATTCGGCATCTTGAGGAACACCGAGACAGGGGCCGATGGAATGGATAGGGTGGAGGAAGAGGTGAAAGAGGAGTTCGAGGAGGAGGATGTGGTCCGGAACCAGCGGGGCGTGATCACGCGACTCGGACGGCGGCGATGGAGGCGGCGCTGCCCCCGACGATCGGTGCAACCGGCAGGGGAGAAGATGAATTTTGAAGGGTATTTTGAATATATTCACTAAAAAAATAGACGGAGCACTCACGGAATGATAACGACGGGTGCATAATTTCGTAATTAGGAAAGAGCAAAATATAAATTTTTAAAAATCAGAAAAAAAATAACATTTTATAAAATTTTTTTTATAATTTAGCCATAAAAGAATATAGTTTCCAAACAATCTCTTAATCTAAGTAGATAATAAATTAGTAATAAACTTGTCATTTTATTGTAAATTATACAACACTATCACAATATTACATTACAATATAATAAAGTACGTAGATGTGTATTTGCATTCATCTTTATATAGGATTGTGCATGCAATTAGAATTATTATGATTTTCTGGGTGTTTTTTGGTTCGAAAATTAAATTTTCGAGAATAACTTTTTTGTTATTGGTATAAATTAAAACAACAATAAATTTGTGTTTTAATGCATTCTGAAATATTCTAGAGGATAATTTTAATAGCGTTTGGATAAAAGTATAGAATAATATCTAAATATGTTTTAAAAAATAAAATAATTAATTTATATCAGTATATTTTATAAAAGATTATTTTATGTAACAATTTAATTTATATATTTTATTTATAATATACGTAGTGAATAAAATACAATACTAGCAATATTTTTATAATTTTAAGTAATAATGCTATAAATTTCAATACAAAATTTAAAAAATATATATAACATATAAAAAATAATTTAATATATACAATACTTAATATAAAATAAAATAATTAAATATTAATATATAAATAATAAAACCTAATAAAAATAGAAAATATATCAAATTTAATTAATTTATATAATACAATAAGAATTAAATATAAATATATTACTATAAAATAATATTTATATTTAATATTTACTTATATATCTATTTATCTAATAAAATAAATTGAAAAATTAAATTGTTCTTAGTTTCTCTAGGAACAACTCTAATAGGTTGTTTTACAGCAACCGAGAACAAACCGCTCTGACCATAACAGTTTGTTTGCTTGGTTCTCACGACGTTTGGTTGTAAATTAAGAGATATCATTTTTTGTTATGGAATATCTCATATACCAAACGTGGCTTGATTGGTAGAATAGTATGATCTAATAGATAGAATTAGTCAAATACTATATATATATATATATATATAGTCTGACTACTGTATTTGTATAAGCACTTGTAAGTTTTTTACCGTTAGATCTAACTTTTTAATTAATTCTATCACTTAGATTATACTATTCGACCAACCACCCACTAAATTAACCTAAGGGGTCCACCATCATCCTAACCGCACATTCCTACATCTAAGGGTACAAAACTCACAAGCACAAATAACTTGGTACTTTTACAATAATAGAAACTCAATTCTCTCTCTCTCTCTCTCATTATAAATTTTGATTTTTAAATAGTTCTAATAACGTAAATCATGCCTAATGAAGCTGATCGTCGAATCGAATGCCCTGTCATCGAAAATATTTTATAAGCGCAGAGGCCTCCGTACTTTCGAAAATACAAAAAAACGTAATATATATATATATATATATATATATATATATATATATATATAGAGAGAGAGAGAGAGAGAGAGAGAGAGAGAGAGAGAGAGAGAGAGTGTGTGTGTGTGTGTGTTCGGCTACTGTGCTTGTACAAGCACCAAGCAATTGGTGCTTGTAAGTTTTCTACTGTTATATCTAACCCTGTGATTAATTCTACCCCTTAGATCATACTATTCTACCAACCATCCACTAAATCCAAGAGGCCCACCATCATCCTAACCGCACATTCCTACATCCAAGAGTAAAAAACTCACAAGCACAAATAACTTGGTAATTTTACAAACATAAAACCTCTCTCTCTCTCTCTCTCTCTCTCTCTCTCTCTCTCTCTCTCTCTCTCTCTCTCTCTCTCTCTCTATATATATATATATATATATATATATATATATATATATATATATAATTGAGCTCTTATGTTTTTAAAAGTACTAAATTATGGGTGATGATTGGTTTTTAGTTCTTGAATTACATAATTTAAGAGATGGAATTCATTAAAGGAATAGATCTAAGGATGAAAATTTTATAAGCACCAAGTGATTGATATTTTTACAAACACAATAGCCAGATACATAAACACACACACACACACACTCTCTCTCTCTCTATATATATATAGAGAGAGAGAGAGAGAGAGAGAGAGAGAGAGAGATTTGAAATAAAGAAGCCTTGAATAGTACTTTGGTTCTAATAAAAGACAGAAATAGAAATGTTAACATCTTATATAAGTTATATTTTGATACTAAAACTTTTATTATAATTTTTGTTTTAATTTTTTAAAAATTATTATAATCAAATTTTGTAATTTAATTTAGTTGACTAAATATTAATGTATCATTAATATAAAAATAATATAATAATTTTACACTTTCATATCACCAATTTATTAATATTCAGCCAACTAAATTAAATTACAAAATTTAATTATAATAATAATTTATAAAATTTAATTTATGTATTATAATAAATTAAATTTTACAAATCGACCTGTCTCATAGTTTGAAAAGCAAAAGTGTAATCCACGCTAAATTTCTTTTACGCGAATAACGTACTAGCAAATTCTGGAAGAATAAAGAGTTGTACATTCCATGCATTGACTTAGAAAGGAAGTGCTTTTAGGAATATATATATATATATATATATATATATACTCTTCAATTCATATAAATTATGAGTAAAAATAAATAAATAAATAAATAGTTTTTTAATTAATAAATTCATCATATCATTTATGTGACAATGTAATAAAAGTAAAACCAACAAGAAACTTCTATGGTGGAAACAATGTGTACCCCCACATTATTCAAGAAAATGGAATCATTGTTTCCAAGGCCACACAACAGCACATGGGTGTAGTGATGATGTGCCCAACTCCACAGGGTTGTCTCATTTTCCAAAAAATTAATTTTTTAACTGAAAAATATTTTTTTATTTATTTAGTAAAAATTTAAAATCCTCAATATATATATATATATATATATATATATATATATATATATATATATATATATAAAACTTTTTGAATTTTTTTTTTTCTCATAAAAGAATAAACCAAACACCACTTTATGTGATGAGAAAGTATTACATAGAATAGAACATGGTTTATGCACACAACAATTTTTTTTATCATTAGCAAAAATGATAAACAAGTATTTATACAAATTAATGTTGGTGATTTTTTTAATTTAGTTCTAGAGGACACAACTCTATTACCCAAATTTAAATATTTTAAAATTTAAATATAATTGTTAGATCCAATCATAAGAGTCTATGTGATATTATTAGATGTGTCCCGAACTTATTTTATTGATCAATTTATTAAATTAAGTTAAAGATTATACTTAATCTTGCTAGATTTTAGTCCCTCTTATAAATATACCATTTATTCTATAAACAAGTGCGACAGAAAAAAAAAATATATGTTATGTATTATAGAGTTAAAATTTTATAAGAGATATATTTTTTGTAATATATTTTGGTTATAATAAAAATTTTTGTTTCACCTTCGAATGTGAAAATAGGTAAATAGTTTAACCATATAAATATTTTTTTATTTTAATTATTTCCCTTTTTCAAATTTTTTTAGGCTAAAATACAGATTATTTTTTTGTAAAAATTTATTATTTTTGTTCTAATTTTTAAAAATTTATATTTTACCATTCTTAAAACTCTAGAAAATATTCTTAGAAGAATATGATGTTAATTGAGAAAGTGAAATAAGCAAATTATCCTTACTTATTTTATAAGAAAAAATAATAATATATTTTTATTATTTGAATAATATTTTTGATATAAATTATAAAATATAAACGAAATAGTAATAAAATCTGACAGACCATCGACTTATATTTACAGATTTTTTTTTATAATATAATTATTTTTTAATATTTTTACGCTTAATAAATTAGATATTTTTTAAATTTTTATTTTTATCAAAATCATTGCTATAATAATAGTATGAAAATTTGAATTAGAGCTTTTAAATTTTTTCCCGAAATTTCTAGAAGCTCCAAAAATTTTAAAAAAATATTTCAGAAAACTGAGTCAAAATTAGAACTAATTTTGTAAAAAGTTAATAAAACTTGTAGAAAACGATGAGTTGTCCTTTTCAATTGCATTCATCTACATTATCTGCACTTCAAACAATCATAATCATAAGGCATCATTAAAGCATTGAGCAAATTAATAAAATAATTTTCGTTTTACCTTTACATCCTACTAATTATTCTCCATGATATAAGATTGAGTGACGTTATATTTATACATTTTAAATAAATTTATTATATATTTTTAATAATTTAAAAGATTTTGAGATTAAGAGATTGATTTATGGTGTATATAACAAGAGATGCTTTTTTTCCTTTATTTTTTTTAAAGAAAATAATAGCAAGACAAAAACAACGAGAATCCCTGAAAAATAAAAATAAAAAATAAAAAGTAAAAAATATTTTTGACTAGTAATAGCAAGTGCGTTGTATATTAAAAGAGAGAAAACGGGTTTATTTAATTACTTCTTTTTATGACTAATTGAAGAGACAAATAATCATCCTAATCCTTTCCACACAATTATTAATTATTATTATCTTAATTAATTCCACCTCTAACTATGAGCATTCCACACGCGACGCGTTGTGTTGTGTCATACGCAGTAGTATTAGTATGTAGTACAACTCATGCTCTACACAGTACCTGAGGAGCCGCTTTAAGATGCGTGCAGGGATCCAACCAACTTAGATTGGTCTAATCATGATTCATGGGGGCACAATTAATGTGTGGCGCTCCGCTTCCCAACAAAAAAATAAAAAATGTATATATTATTCCCTGCACCTGGTTTATAAATTATAAGTAAGTATATATATATATATATATATATATATATATATATATATATATATATATATATATATATATATATATATATACAGAGTTGTGCTGGAATGCTATTGATAGCACCAGTCCAACTTTGCCATCCATTTTGTAACTATTGGATTGTATTGAGATTCGTGCAAGTGCTTTAATTAAAAAGAAAAGTTTTTTACTTTTTACTTTTTCTTTTTATTTTTTATTTTCTCTTTTTTTTCATTAAAGAGCCTCCACGGATCTCAATGCGATCCAATGGCTACAAAATAGGTGGCAAAATTGGGCTGGTGCTATCAATAACATTCCAACCCAACTATATATATATATATATATATATATATATATATATATATATATATATATATATATAAAAATAATATTTTTTTTTCTTTTTTTTGTTTGTACTGATAAATTTTACAACTACTAATATATGGCTAAATAAGCATCATTACATTTTTAAAAATTAAATTTAACATTAATTAAATCATTAATTAATTAGAAACAAGTAATGCGGTGCATGAGTTGTACGGATACACCCGGTGCACGAACCGATTTCCTGTCATTAAACGTGAGACACAACTCGCACCACCGCTCCTTCAAAGCCTTGACTCGGGCGGGGCCCACCCCCGACAGCGAGCTGGTCCCGATCACGACCGTTGATTCGGCCTTCGTGGTACGATCGGACGGTGAGCGTTCGGTCAAAGCCCCCTCCTTCCCTTCGCGTCCTTTGACTACACCTAAACTGCTCGGAAAATTAATAATAATTTTATTTTATTTTATTTATTAATTTTTTTTTTGTCCCGTCTTTGACTGGGTTGTCACATCAATTACCCCGCCAATATTTTACGACGCATTTTTCTTATGCCCCTCTTTTCCCACTTATTTACCAAAGCGCCCCTCCCCCCTCCTACTCCCACTAAAATAGTTTTTTTTTTCTTGGTAAATTTAGAAAATTATTATTTTCAAAAAGAAAGAATAAATTTTGAAATTTTGAAATTACTATTTTTTTTTTGTAAAATCTGAAAAAAAAATTTCCTGAAAATCAAAGTATTTTTCAGCAAAATATTAAATAATTTAGAAAGATGTACTTAGATATCTACTGTTAATTAAAATAATAATATGATAATTTTTAAAATTTACTGAATAATAAATATAAATTATAGGAGAGTAAAATATTATATTATATTCTCTTGTGATTCGCAAAATATGTCATTTTGTTATTTTGGTTAATAGTGAATTTTGATTGTAAAATAAAAATTAAAACTACAGAATATTAAAGTATATATTTTTTAAACTTAATGATAGTACAATAAAAAATACGCTAAATGTGGTGTGAAAAAGTAGAATTTACATTTTTTTTTAAGCAAAAAATATGGACAAAATTTGTACCACACATTTATCTGAATTTTTAAAGTTTTAATTCTTTATTATTTGCATGATATTTTTTACATTTTTGGCCCAATTCTTATAATTTTTTTTTAAATCAAAACTTATAATTTAATGAAAATTTCAAAATATTTACTAGAACACAGAGGAAAAGAGGGAAAAAATAAATAAAATAATAAATGATCTTGGTAGAAGAGGATCTAAGGAGAATATTCTATTAGTCAAATTTTTATATGTTGATAAAGTTTAAGATTTCAAAGTTTGAGTTGAAAAAATATTTTTTAAAAAATATATTTAAAAATTTAATGTGGAGAATTTTCTGCATTTAACATAATAAACAATTCAAAAACAAGATAAGGTTAGTAGCTCAGCTTTATATTATTGCGCATTTAATATCATCAATTTACATGAGAAATTCACACAAAAATAAAATTAGATTCCAAATTTTTCAATTTTTAGTTTATATTCTAAGCATTTATAGAAATAATTATTTTTTTATAAAAAAATAAAGTTTATTTTTGTTGCTCATCGATTATCTGGTCATCATTATTCACAGAAAAAAAAAACTTATATTCTAAAGTCTCCATAATTTCCCTCCAAAATATTTATTTATTTTTACATTATTTAATAGTCTTGAAACTAAAAAAAAAAAAAAAAAAAAAAAAAAGGGCAATTTTGTCATTAGTTCAAATTTTTGGGAGGTTCGGTATATTTTTCAAAACAAAAAAAAAAGTAAAGTTTTTATTTTATTTTAGGATTAAATTCATACCGATTTAAAAAATTTATAATTATTTTTTAAAATTTTTTAAATTATATATATATATATATTTTAATTTATTACCGTTAATTTATTATTTACTTTTTAATCGTATATAAGTGAAATATCAATTTTGATCTTACAAATATATTTTTTTACTTATAATTAAATATAATATTTTAAAAAATAAAAAAATAAATTTATATCACTCACTAATTAAAATTAAATATTTATTTAATCTATAATTAATTATATTTTTTTAATCGAGGTATGTGTATGAAATTAATTTTTTATTTTAATATTAAAGAAGGAAATGAATAGTGTTGAAACCATCTGAGGGGCAATTTAGAAATAAAATCGAAATGGAGGGGCGTTTACAAGTAGAGAGAAATGGGAGGGGTGAGAATATAAAAAGCCGCCTCGTAGTTGCTTTCGCAATATCTCTGGCTTTGACCAGTGCCCCCTCTCTCCTCTCTCTCTCTCTCTCTCTCTCCATTTCCCCCTTATATTTTTCTCTACTATTTTTTTCTTTAATTTCTGCAAAAACCTCCCCTTTTGATCTCCTCCTCCTCCCCGCTCTCTCTCTATTCACATTTTTTGTGTATTTTTTGGTGCAAAAGGAGGCGTATTTGTTGTGGATTTGGTGAAGGGAGGCGCCGAGGCCGGAGGGTTCCCTCCAGGGTGAGATTTTTAGCTTATTTTTTGGTTGGGTGTTTGCAATTGAGCTCCGGTTTTGTGAAATTTTTGTCGAATTTGATCAGTTTTGGGTGTAAATTTGTTTTCTGGCCCTGAATCCAGAGAAAACCTAACTTGCCCCCAAGTAATAAAGTAATTTGTGTAGGTTATGCCTATTTTTTTTTTTTTACCAATTTTATTTGGTGGGTTCATGTTCCCTTTTGATTCTTTCTGTAATTACATGAATTGTTAGTGCATCAAAATCCCAAATTTATTTTTTTGCTTCTATGTATTTCGATTTTTAGTTTTTAAATCCGTAGTTTGTACTGTTTAATTGCTGCAAAATTAGTAAAGCGATTATGTTATTGATCTGTAGATTTATAGTACATATATTTAATTTATTACCTCATTAGGATCTGTAGATGCCATTAATTCAGCAAAATTATGCCAAAAATTACACCTTTTTTTGGAATTTGTGGTTCAAATTTTCCATTTTTAGGTTATTATTTGGTCGATTGTCCAAATCTATGTCAGATTCGGACACAAGGAAATGAGCTGGTTATCTAAGGTGTGATAATGATATAGTTTGTGATTTGTAGGTTTTATTAAACCCCTTTTAGAGGACTTATTTCGAGGATCCATGGATAGGGACATTGACTTTATTAATTTTATTGAAAAATCAATGTAAGCTTTCACAAGGTTCAATTCAGATCCGAAGTTTCTACTATGGTAGTCAAAGGAATCGGACGAAGAGAAGTTTTTACTGCTGAAGATTAGATTGAGCTAGTTCATCTTGTTCATCAATTGAATTCGGGCGTTGCCCGATCCTTCTTTTTGGGGTATCTGAGTTGCCTGATCCATCCTTCTCTAATTTGTAATAAACTCGTGGCTCATCGGGACCATAAATGATGTTTGAGTTTAAAACTAAAGAGAAGTTTATGTGTGACGAAGAAGATGAGACCGATACTGGCATCGATGAATTTGAATGCTTGGATACTGATTATCTGGGTAAAAGGTTATTTATCCATTTACGATTACGCTTGCGTTAGATTTCTCCACTCTTAATTAATGGAGTGCTCTTGCTTCTTGGTGGCAATTATAGCACGAGCTTGTTTGGCCCATTTGGAACTTCTGCAAAAGTGTTGTCGAGTAAAGACTGTTTGAAGAAACGCTAAACCCTAATCTTACTTGATACTTGCTTTTACGCACTCTACTTTAGCCTCACTAAAATTGCACTTCATTCTCAAATTGTCATTTTCTACGCAGGGCTGTTCGATACTTGACAAGATGGGCTGCTTTACTGTCTTGAAATCAAAGAAGAAAAGAAACATGCGTGTAGCAAACAAGAAACCCATCACCGTGACTGAAAGCACTGCATCGAGACTCCCTGAACCTGAATCAAGTGTACCATCCTTGCAGTCTGCCCCTCCTAGTTTCAGAAATAGGACGAAAATCTCACAACCAGCTAATAAAATATCTAACAGCAGAGTGCGGGCATTATCCGCTCCTTCGAGCCTGATTGTGGATGATCAAGATGCTCTTGTAACAATTGAAATGGATGATCAAGAAGAGAATAGGGGCAAAGGAGGGGGTGCGGTAAAGGAACATAGGTTTTCAAATCCTTTACCTCTGCCTCGTCCATCTCAGGAAGATACGTCTGTTTTGAGGAATTTCGGGAGCTTCAAATCCATCAACAACTTTAGTGGGCCTATTGTCACTTCTGGTCCACTACCATTGCCTCCCTTGGGGGGAAGTGGTCTTCGGAACTTCTCTCATGAAGAGGTCACTTCTGCTTGCCAGCATTTTTCCAGTGATCGATGCGTATCAGAAGGCATAATGACAACTGTGTATAAGGCGACTTTTGGAGACGATACTGTTGGCTCCAAGAAAGTCGAAGCTACAGTTACTCGATTACTTCCCTCCTCTCAGGTATTGTTGCTCATTTTGTAGTTTAATTGCTATTTTTTATTACCCTATGGTGCAGAAAAATAAGAGATTCAGCATACGATCTGGTTAATTGATGCCAATGCTTGATTGCCCTCCGTTATAGATTAATATGAGATTAAACAAATGCTACTTTCTGAATATATGTTCTAATTTGGTTTAATATGTAAATATTGGGTTAATCATAAGCATATTCTGAAGTTTGATTGTCACATTATTTAGGTCTTCAAAGTTTCAAATTTAATTGTTGTCTCTGAAGCTTGTTTGGTTTAGTATTGGAACCTAAAAAAGGTGCCATGTCAGTGAACTCGATGTCTATTGATGTGTATTGAACCTTATTATATGTATCTTTTACAGGGTTTGAAGGAGTTTGTGAAGGGGGTGAATAAGCTCGCATCGCTGCAGCATCCAAATCTATGTAAATTGCTTGGATTTCATGCACAAGAGGGTTCAAATGAACGGATGTTGGTTTACGAGAGGCTCCATCATGGTGGCTTGGATAGGCTAATTTATGGGAGATCCGATGGCCCATTGATTGACTGGGTTACGAGGATGAAAGTTGCTCTCTGTGCCGCACGTGGACTAGCATTCTTGCACGAAGAAGGGCCTTTTCAGGTATTAACGAACTTGTTCGTAGATTCTTTGAATATAGTGCAAGGTTAATTAATATAAAAGAGTGCATCACTTTCTTTGGGCTTTTACATATATATATATATATAGACACACACACACATGTTCAATCCCATCTACTTGCTAATATATCTCTCTGAAAACTCAGGAATTTCACGTGTACCCTTTGATAGCGCAATTAGTTTCATGACGTTCTTAACTTTGGTCAATCAGTGTTCCCTATAGCGCAATTCATGACGTTCTTAACTTTGGTAATCATCTAGTTCATAAAGGGTAGCTTTTTTATGGATGCCTGCTTTTTTATATAGGAGCATTTTCATTTGTACGAGGGTTAATATTTATAAGAAATCGAGTTGCCAATTGCTGATATATAACCCCATTAGTGTTATACTTTTCTTGTTATGTATCTTTGTGCTACTGAGATTCTTTATCTGATATTACTTTTCCTTACTTCTCTCCGTTGTTTTCCGCAGGCCATGTACAATGAGTTCTCGACTTCGAATATACAAATCGACAAAGATTTCAGTGCAAAGCTATCGGGATATGGTTTTGCGAGCTGCGATACTGCAACAGATATCTCAAATACATCTACAGTAAGCGCTTTCTTTTGGATACCAGTGCCATCACCAATGTGTTCCGGCCTTATATGATTGGCGAATTGTTGATCCCTGATGAAATATGCTTTGTTGGGATTCTTATTGCCTTAATTTTAAATTAAACTGAATGCCGCTTCATAGGCTTCTTGTTTGCCATTTCAAAATAACTCATTAGTTATTTGATCAATTAAATACGAAAACCGCCCACAAGAGTACAATTTCGTTTCTCAGGCTACAGCGAACCTGTCGGTGGAGACCTTGGAGAAAGGCTTACTAACACCCAAGAGCAACGTCTGGAGCTTCGGTATCGTCCTTCTCGAATTACTTACCGGAAGGAAGAACCTCGACCCCCGCTGCCCAAAATTAGAACGGAACATCGTCAAGTGGACCCGTCCTTTCCTAACCGACGACTGCCGCCTCTCCCTTATAATGGATTCCCGCATCAAAGGCCGATTCCCGCCGAAGGCCGCTCGCACCGTGGCTGACTTAGCCGTGAAATGCCTTCAGAAGGACCCGTCTGAAAGGCCCACGATGAGGGCCGTCGTCGATGCATTGACGCACGTGCAGGACATGAAGTTCCCCTCCCGGTACCCGCTCCAGGAGCCGTCCGCCGTCCAGGGAAAAGTAATGCTGAAATCTCCTAGCCTCAATGGGGTCGTTCCGCCGCAAGCTTCCAACTTTTCGCCTTCTCCCCCGTCGAAGGCACAGATTTCGCTCTCGCCTAGGACGTCGACTTCCGTGCCACTCCCCTCTTGGACTTGCTCATCGATGATTACGTTGGACGAGACTAGGGTAGCAAGCACTGCTAGAAAATCCGCTTCTGGTCTGCCGAGGCCTGGGGTTGAAGGGTTTTGATTGTTCATATTATTTTTAGTTTATTCCTTATTATTTTGTTTCTTTGTGTCTCCGTTTCATTCAGCTTTTGAAGTGTCGCAATTTAGCGTTATATATAAAGTATAAGATGTATGCTCACACTTATGCACCAACCCTGCAGTAAGAATTAAGAGGGTGGGTTTAGATTCTGTAGATAAATGAAGAGTGCAAGCCTTTTGACTGTGAATGGATACATTTAGATTTCTTAAAAGCCAATCTCTATTTATTCTTCATTTTCTGGAGCTCTACATGTTTTTTTTTTTTTTTTTTTTTTTTTTTTTTTTTTTTTTTTTAATTGTTTCTTGGTACTTATTGAAATTTGACAACAGCTCCCAACATCTAAATTAAGAAGCATGAACCCACCAAATAAGATTGGTGAACAACTATAACCTACACAAATAGATTTGTACCTATAATTCATCAAAAATTGTTGAAAAAATTCACAAAATTGGAGCTAATTAAATTGCGAATACCCTACGAAAAATGCCTTGGTTCCTCCCTTCACCAAATCCACAATAAAAATGCCACCTTTTGCACCCCAAAGAGAGAAAAAAAAAGAGTAAAACCAGCCACTGTAAATGTTCTCCATGAGCAGTTAATATTAAAGAGAGAAGGTGTACATCAAAATTTGTCACAATTTCACATATATAATGTGAAATTACATAACAAATATTTTATACAGTTTCAAGAACACAAGTGATTCTTCGATCACTATAATAAAACTATGCTATAGCGACACTTTTAAATATTCCTAAAATGTAAAAAAATGCTGCTGAAAAAAATACCGACACTTATTATTAGTGTCGCTATATGTGCAGTTGTTAGGGTGTATAGCGATACATTCCTATAATATGTCCCAAAAATATATATTTATAAAATATAGATGAAATATAAATATGACACTTACAGAAAAGTATCACAAGAATATATCGCTATAATTTAATTTTGTTGTAGTGAACAACAATATGACTATTATTTTTTTATTAAAATACAAGAAGAAATATGGTTGTTTAACTTTGTATGTATTTTGTAACAAAACACAGTACGTAATTATTAGCCGAGTTGCTATTCATGGAGCCAGAGGTTTAAAACTTGGTCTGTTCATCTCAGAAAAAAGAGACTTTGAAGTCCCTAACTTCTCTAGTAATATAAAATTTGTTTCTAAAAGAATCTATGGTATGCAATGTCTACATACAGTGTCAGTATCACCTTAAAAAAATAAAAAAAATAAAAAAAAAAAATCAGTATTCTTTGATTTGGGCCGGGCCCAGTAATTGAATTGGGCCCGGTCCAACCCAAAAGCCTAAGCGGGTCCCGGTCCAACCCAAAATCCAAAGCTTTCAGCGTGAACTGAAATAGTCAACGTTGGCCGAGTCCACATGCATTCCACCCATGCACGTAAACCCTAACGTCCCGATCCTTAAGGTTCACGTGTCACCCTCTCATTCTCCCTCACCCCCCTTCTTAAACCCCTCCCCCTCCACACTCCCCTCTACACACAATTCACAAACCCATAAACTCACAGAGAGAGAGAGAGAGAGAGAGAGAGAGAGTAGTAATATATAACAAAAGAAGAGAATACATAGTAGTTAACCATGGGAGAAGTTAACAAAGCTCTAAAGCTTCTAATGGTGCTTCTTCTTCTTCTAGCATCCTTGTGTTTTGTAGGAGTGAAGGGATATGCAGAGGAGCTTCAAGACGAAGAGGTGGTTAAGGAGAGAGGTGGTGATGAGGGAGAAGGTGGGCGGAGGGGGCTCTTCCTGATGGGGAAGGCAAAGAAGGTGGTGGAGACGGCGGGCGGTGAGGTGCGGGTGGTGTCGGGATTGCGGTGGAAGGGTGACCCCAACCCCATGCACATTGGCTTCATCTCCATGGAGCCCAACACCCTCCTCATCCCTCAATACATTGATTCCAACCTCATACTCTTTATCCAAAGTGGTACGCAAAACAGATCATAGATTTGGGAGATGACATGATATTGCTCTCACTTTTTAGGATGATTACATTGCCAACGTCGTGAATTCAATCCATAATGCTGTTTGATGAAGTGATATCTCAGTAGTATTATTAGTATATATATATATATATCCCAATAGCTTTCTTTCTATATAGATAAAAGTATTGAATTTCAGCTTCTATTTTAGAATATTATATTATTTTGTTTCTTTACTTTTTTTTTTTTTTTTTTACTAAAAAATCACTGCAACATATATATATATATATATATTAATTACAATGCAAATAAAAATTAAGGTGAGGCAAAGGTAGGGTGGATATGCAAGGACAAAATGGTGGAGAAGCACCTCAAGAAGGGTGATGTCAATGTGATCTCAGCTGGTTCGGCTTTCTACGTAGTCAACATGGGAGAAGGTCAAAAGTTACACGTAATTTGTAGCATCGACACCTCAGAGAGCATTTCATATGGGTCGACTTACGAGGTAATAATTCATTAATTGCTCTAATTAATTACAACTATAAATACAATCCACATATATACTTTTTTTAATTAATTAAATACCATTTTGTATATAAGAGATTTATATTTATGAAATTATTTTTATCTGTGCAGTCGTTCTTCGTTGGAGGAGGAAGATATCCAACATCTGTTCTTGCTGGGTTTGATATCAGTACTCTCACAGCTGCTTTTAATGTAAGTAATTTTTACCAATAATATAGGTAATTATATTATATTATATATTGACCCCATAACTTATCATAAAGTTATTAGATTGCGTAAGTAATATTGTGACGATTGATTCAGCTGCTATGTCAACATCGTCGCTTAAGCTGTTACCAAAAAAAAAATCAAATAAAAAAAGGTTTAAGATTATTTACATAAATTACAGTTCAGTAACCTATATATAATTAAATATATATATATATATATTATGTGTACATAGATCTCCTCGGAACAACTAGCCATGCTCATGAGGAGCCAAAGAAACGGCCCCATCATCTACATGAACAATGAACAAATGGACCGATCAAAGAAATCGTACATGGACGATGACGATGATGACGATATTAGTGACGATGGCGAGGACGAAGATGGAACTGGATTTTCATGGAGGAAGATGCTCGGCGGTGGCGGCGATGGCACGAAGGAGACGGAGAGGAGGAGATCGCGAGCACCGCACGCGTACAACCTCTACGCGGAGAAGCCCAGCTACGAGAACTCGTATGGGTGGAGCATCGCCATTGATGAGAACGACTACGCACCTCTCAAGCACACGGGAGTTGGCGTTTACCTTGTTAACCTCACCGAGGTGAGTGTACTATTACTTAATTGTATAGAATAAGCTCTTTTCATTACTATTATAATCTTTTAAAAATATTTTAAAATTTTTAAACGAGTAAAATATATAAAACAGTAGGCTCTAATTAACTAACTTAACTACCATATATGCAGCAAGAGTGGTAGTGTCAAACCAAATTAACTAACTTAACTAACTTAACTAACATGCGATTAATGGGAGCAGGGATCCATGATGGCTCCTCACCTGAACCCCCGGGCGACCGAGTACGGGGTGGTGCTCCGGGGCTCCGGCACGGTCCAGGTGGTGTTCCCCAATGGCACGGCGGCGATGAACGCGGCGGTGGCGGAGGGCGACGTGTTCTGGGTACCGCGCTACTTCCCCTTCTGCCAGGCGGCGTCGAGCGGCGGCGGCCCCATGGAATTCTTCGGCTTCACCACGTCGGCCCGCAGGAACCGCCCGCAGTTCCTGGTCGGCGCCAGCTCGGTGCTCCGCAGCATGCGGGGGCCGGAGCTGGCGGCCGCTTTCGGCGTCGGCGAGGACCAGCTCAAGGAGATGGTGAGGGCCCAGAGAGAGGGGATTATACTCCCATATTCTGCTGCTGCAGATCAAAAGGAGAAAAAGGAAGAGGAGGGGGTGGATATGCATGGCGGGTTTATTATTGTGTGATGTGATGTACTGCAACAGTGCATGGTTGGGTTTTTTGATCATTAATTAGGTTAATTTGTGGCATTTTTTTTTTTCTTTTTTTTTTTTGCTATGGGTGGTGTTTTAATTAATTTGTTTCCTTTGGTCATGTTGGGTGAGTTGAGCTTTTCAATTCTGAGAGTTTTTGCGAATAATAAAGAGGTAATTAGAGGCCCTTAATTTCTTTTTAGTTGTCTCACCTGAGGCTAATTTTTATTTCTAATTTTGTTCTTTTTTTATATAAATCTTGGTTTAATTTCTAGTTATCTGTGTTGTGTATGTGGAGTTTAATTCTACGGTGGAAATGGTACTAACATGTTATACTGGGTGAAAATTAAGATTATTTGATTCTTTACATATAATATTATGTTACCTATATCACAATGAATCAATTAAAATATATTTATATAATCCCACCAAAAAAATAAAAAAATATATTTTTATATGCTTTTCGTTCTAATTCTTTTTTACTTAACAGTGTTAGGTGGCTCTTAATACTTAAGGCAGCGCCTTAATTAGGTGTGACATTTTTTCCTTCATGAAAGCTCCAATTTATTGCAAATTTTGTGAAGTAAGATGGCATGGAGTTCTACTGTTCTCTCTATAATTAGAGTGTTTTTATTTTTACAACAATGAGAGAGACACAAGGTGCTACACTGTAAGTAGTTCTTTTAAAGACCAAAGTTAAAAAATAAGAAGTATTAAATCCTGGAATGAGCCAAAAACATTTCTGCAGATACAGCCAACAAAATTACCTGCTAAAGGAGATCCTCAGAGCCAGAGGGAAACCTTAAAGAAGAAACAACAAGCTGAAAAAATTCAAAAAAAAAAAAAAAAAAAAAAAAAAAGAAAGAACTGCTACCGAAAGGACCGACAAATATATACTCACCTGAAGGTACAGCTCTCTTACCAACAAAAGATAATGCCAAAGTACAATTTTGTATGCCAAAACCCAAACATGCAAACCCGCGGAACCAAAACTCGACGACAAGCGGAGAACAAGCACATCATACTTATTTAGGCAAAAGCCCAAGACAACCTGATTAAATCTACTATGTAAATAGTTGCTGCTAGTTTAGTGTACATGCTGGAAGAACAACAATTCCAACTTTGTTACCATCACCACGGAAAAAGATGGGTCACTGGTATTAACAGAGCTATAATTGTTATCGACAAACTGGCCAAGTTCAATTCACCTGTTTTGTGGATAATTACTACTCTGTCAATATTGTCATCAGAGAAAGAAAAAAAAAAAAAAAAAAAAAAAAAAGAGACAAAAAAAGACGGTAAATTAACTTCCTGACATCTTCAACCAATTCAATGAATCTCCACAGTAGCCATTTCATTTTCCTTAAATAGCTGCTTAAAAGCATATTTAGGTAACGGTACAACAAGAGGTAAAAAACAGTCAACAAAGATTTCCAAAAATAATAATAATAAAAATCAGTCTAGCCTGCTAGCACTTCAATATAGTATGTTACAAAAAGTTTGCTGAATCAGGCCATGCAATAGGCTATAAACACCCTATTGTACATTCTTTCTTTTGATCAGCTGGATGATGAACTTTATACAAGAGCTTGTGATATCGTTCCGATACACAAAGTAGTGGATTTCCAGGCTTCGGGTGACCTTTTGATCCTTCAGCAGAAGACGACTTTGCTAAGATCTCAACAATTAACTCAAAAATATAGTTCAAAAGATGAATGTGTTGTTCACTAAGCAACATAGATCTGACTTTTGCTTTCGTCGCACAAGAGGATGGTCTTACAACCAGTTTGGGTTGTTGGTTTTATTTGGGATGATATTGGAGGCCTGATCATCTGAAACCTTTGCTAGAGATCGATACTGCAACTTGACACTCTCTGCATTGTCCAATGTCTTCACCACATACCTGTTAATGGAGTATACCTTCTTAGTATAATTTTTTGTCATAATAAAGTCAAATTTACAAGTATATTTAAGTGCTTAGTATAGATGTGGGCATATATTAGATACGGGATATATCCAAATTTGACATGGAACTCTTAAATATCCATCCGGATACAAAATTTAGCAAACAGCATGAAAAATGTCCGAATTATTATCTATTTATCAAAATATTGCAGATGTGGATATCTTGATTCCGGATAGTACCTCAACCCATATCTGTATTCAATTAAGTGTATTTGAATAGGATTGGGATCCAGGTTCTAGTTGGATAAGCATATTCAGCTCCCTATCAGGCCAAACTTGGATTTAGATCCAGCTCGGTCCAATAATATCCAACATACTTTCACCCCGACCCCACCATTTATACCTTCCTCCCTTTCTCTCTCCTCCCCTCTCCCTTGTCTCCAAAAACAAGCAAGAATTGATGGTGGATAATTATAGTAATATGGTGAATCTGAAAATTAATCATATTAAGATATCATGCGAATAACTGGCATGTTGTGACGCCCCCAATTGTCCCACATCGGATGTGGATGAAATTGTGATTGGATTTATATGAAACTTGGACACTAGTATTAATAACTGGGCTTAAGCATTTTGGGCTGTGGATTGGGCCCAACAAGTTATTATTGCTAGTGGGCCGGGTCGTTACATTTGGTATCAGAGCCAATAACCAGCCGGAAGTGTGTTACGAGTCTCGGCTGAGCCTGGGTCTAGATGACAGGGCTAGCGAGACGAGTCTCACATCGCCTGGTGATCTTGGGCTGCTGTGTGTGTGTGTTTGGGCTGACGAGGACGTCAGGCCTAAAACGGGGGGAGTCTGTGACGCCCCCAATTGTCCCACATCGGATGTGGATGAAATTGTGATTGGATTTATATGAGACTTGGACACTAGTATTAATAACTGGGCTTAAGCATTTTGGGCTGTGGATGGGCCCAACAAGTTATTATTGCTAGTGGGCCGGGTCGTTACACATGTTAACCAAAAGAAATAAATTTTGCCCCTAGAAATCCCATTAAACAACAAGACGATACGACAAATTAGAAAAAAATTCTCATAATTCTGCCAAAAGAACTGACCATCCATTTAAGCATTGTGTTGTTACAACTGCCATACGTCCGACAAAACGCAGCGGTGTCCTCTTGTTTCCCTGAGAAAGATTTGTCGAGAGAAGATTTTGAAAAGTGGAATGGACTGACCTATGTAAAAGGGGTAGTCTTCTTACCTTGATTACAACACGGTCAGATACAGCAAATGGAAACTGAACTCCTTTACCTCGAGAAAAATCCACGTGAGAAGGATCATCGTAACCACATTTATCCTTTGCAAGAAATGGAAGAACAAGAATTTTAACAAGGGGACATCCGAAAGAAATTTAAAAGATTTCAACTTAAAGCAATCATGGTGATAAAGAATGCATACCAGTTCAATACGATCTCTTTTCCTCTTTGATGCTTTCAGTGAGTGTGACTCTTCTTCCCGAAGAAATGCCTGAACTGCAGAGCGAAGAGCTGGACAAGTGCAACAGAAAAATATAAGGTATGGTAAAGCAAAAGAGTGACAAGAATAATAGTTATCAAGTTGTTAAGGCTCCATCAAAAGTAAGAGTACACTTAACATAGTGTATCATTAGACATCCTTATGCAAATAATGCTTATGGAATTGCAACTTGTCTGTTTAACTAGCGTCTTCAATGCACAATGACAAAGCTAAACTAAGATTGTTCAAACCTAGTAACTCCTAAATAGTTAGACAAGGGCAAAGAAAAGACTATCAAGCCATTACCGATCTTTCTTTGTCAAAATAAACTGTTTGAATACACGTCGAAAGTAATATCATACCGAAGTTTGGCCGGACTGAGTCTTCTGAAATAGACTGACCACATTTGCAGCAAGCTTTCTGCATATTAGAATAAAACAGACTCAGCAGATTTTAAAGGAATGCTTCACCAAAATGCTCTAGGAGGAGAAAACTAGAGAAAAGGAGAGTTCATTGCCATACTAAAGTCGATGGTGAATAAGATTAACAAAAATAATCCTACCATAGAGATGTCAAAGCTGGGAGGTTGAAAAATATTTACAGAATATACTGATTGATTCTTTAAGTAAACATTTTTCCATATTGTTTGTAATCATAAAACCACCTTGTTAGACAGAACCAACAAGCATTCATGTCACTATCATCACAACCCAGGGTAGCAATAAGATGCTAGCTAAGCTCATTGTTATTAGGGTACTCTAATGGTGCTTTAGAAGTACTCAACAGTTAATTAGTATGATGATTTTCATAATAAATAGTAGAACTAGACTTATTTCGAAGAGTTTGCGAGTGGTACCAAGTCATCAAGTTAGAACCTCAAGTTCGGAAATAGAACAAAGCGAAGACTGAATTTATAATATTTGGTACACAGATCTTTCGTTAGAACTAAGTACACCTATCAAGAAGAGTTGCCAGTGGTTATTCAAATCACATGGTAGTACATTCGTGCTACAAAATAAATGCCAAATAGCCTCTCATTTTTTTTTCCTCAAGAGGACGACAACTAGGAGGACGGTGAGAAATAGAGATAGGCATGGCAATTTATACAAGGAAAACTAAAACAAAGGCCTCCCCAGTGAACATCAACTTCGAGAACAGGAGAAGGGCCTTTCTTTTGCACCTCTTTCCCGTTATAATTGAAAGGAGGAACAAAGAGATTAGCACAAGCATCGGCATTTATGACAAGTATTCCCAGAAAAAGCAGTTAAGAAGGGGAAATAGAAGAATGCCCAACATTGATTTGAATGAAAATAAAAGCAAGCTTCACATCTAGAGGGCTCTTAAACTCACCATTCTATACACATGTTGCATTCCGCTATTTCCAAAAGAATGTCCACATGGCAGTATCATTGCATCATCCATAAGAGCACCTCTAAAAACAGCACATGACATATTTAGCATTTCAAGAGCAGATGATATTGTGCTACAGAATTCAATAAAAAAGACCAAAATCCTATGGCAATAATTATTGTCTCGCTATATTATGAAATTCCTGAGATAAACAAAACCATCTAGTAATAATCCAACAATTTGAGTCATGACAAGATATACTACGCCATAGGAATAATAAGCACTAAATAATCTAGATCCTCCATAAAGTCAAAGTACTAAATCAAAACTCAAAAATACAAGAATCAGCAATTAATACAAGATCAAGAGCAAATTATTTCATTCCATAAAATGCAGTTCTTTCACCAATTCATCCGCAGAACTTATCAATTACTTCCACAGTGCTGCTATTAAGGGGAGCTTGTATGTACAATACCATTTGACAAAGGTAATGTGAACAAAATGCTTGCACACTAGGTCCGATCACGATTTTGACTAAGGACATGGTTAAGCAGTTGCAGTAAAGCCCAGCCTTCTATTATAGACTATGAAATAACTAATTGTCATGATAAGCTCACCTGAAAGGATAGATAGAATATGTTATGACTTATGCGAGCTCCCTGCACATACATATTTATAATGATTTTCATTGTGCGCATCCTACACAACACAAAACAGCCAGGCGAACAAAGTAAAAGTAATCTGCCGAAGAGACCCAGAATTTCATCCAGGAAAGCATCCGGAATCTGTTACGCAAGTCCCTAGCATCTACGCCTAGAACTAAACACATCAAGATAGATCATGACATATTCCACTATTTTAAAGTGCTAATTCCATGTCAAACTACCCAGATGATAAATCATGCAATATTCCACTTATTTAGAGTGATGATTCAATTTCAAACAACCCAGGACAAACCAGAAGTAACCCAAAAAGACTAGCCAAAAGATGTCATCTAGGATCATTTGGTCCTGCATAACTAAGAGCTTTTTGATACATATTTGCGGGATAACAAAAGATATATGTAAACCATACAAAACGAAGTAGAATTAGAAAGAAATTAGAGACTCACGTCATTGGATCGGAGAGGTGAGTCCTCAAAGAATCCCAATAACCAGCTGCGACCAATCCTTCTCTTCTTACACTCAACCCACATCCATTCTCCCCTGCCACCTCCTTCTGCGAGGGAGCAGGTGACCCATTTTCCAGATTTAAAACATGAGAATAGTATGGTTCAGGTTCCACAACAGTTATAGCATTCTCATAACCATCCATCTGGCCCCGTTGGTAGTGTTCTTCGTTCAAATTTCGCCTCCCATCGTTAACATCCTTTCCCAAAGTTCCTCTACTGAATCCTAACACAACAACCAATGTAGGCACACTAAGAATTCGATCGAAAAAACGACCAAATAGACATAATAGAGTAATAGACATAAGAAAAAAAAAAAAATCTTTTCCTTTACCGAAAGAGAAATGGTGCTCCTGCGAATTCGCCCTCTCTCCATGGATCTTCTCCGAGCTACTCTGTACACTGCCGCTGCTGTTGTTGCCAGCCTTGTGATTGACCTCGTCGACAGAGACGAGGCCATCCCCTTCGTCCACGTCTTCATCTTCCTCCTCCTCGTCCACATCATCGTCGTCGTCCTCCTCGTCCTCGTTGTCCAACCGGAAGAACCGCGCGTCCCGGTGTCCGGAGAACAGCTTGTCGCCGCTCAGGGCGAAGCTGGGGGCCGCGGCAGCGGTGGCGCTAGGTTTCCGACCCGCAGCCTGGTCGCCGCCGCGGGGAAAGGGGAAGGAGGCGTCGCCTTGGAACAGCACGCGAGAGCTCATACCGTTCTCCGCCGACGCCATTGTAGACGAAGCAACGCTACCTCGCCATGCGAATTCTCACGGAGGAACCACGATCGAGAGCGAGGGTTTCGTGAGGGGATCGGAACGGGAAGAGGGACCCAGGAGGCGCGTCTCCATCTACCAGGGAGCTAGGGCTTTGGGGACGGGGATCGAAGGGTTTCTAGGGTTTCCCCATCCGCCATTTTTGGGAAACCGAAGGCGGAGACTGGAGAGGAGGCTATAAGCTTTGAGATTCGTGCGCGGATTTCCCTCGTACGTAGTACGGATGATAAGCAACGGTCACGGTGGCTGGCCGTCGAAGGTGCGCGCCCCCACACCTTCCACGTCATCGCACGTGGGAATTACATTGTAGTAGGTACCCGGTCTACCACGTCACCACTTCCATTTGTGGACCGAACGAATAAAAATGAGCAAAAAAAAAAAAAAAGGAAGAGTGAATATGTCCTGAACTTGGTCTACCAGTCAAGGGTCAAAACCAAGAGATTTACAATGCCCCTCCGAAGATGCAAATATTATAAATAACCCCCTATAACTTTCTAAAATGATCGTAGATACATATTTTGTCAAAATATTTACAGTTACTGTTTTATTATATTCACATATGCCCTCTAATTAATGATTTTTCTGTACAGCTTCTCAAGAGTTTATGTATTAGTGGTGCTTAAATAAAATTATTTGAAAAATATAAGAAACTTAATTTATTTTTCATTAAAATGCATGTACAAGCTTTTCGCAAGTACACCCAAAAACTATAGAATGAAGCATATGCTTTTTGCCAAACGCGTATTTCTCAAAATATATACTAAGAACTAAGGAGATCTTTTTTTATTTTTATTTTTCTTATTATAACTTATGCAGATTTAGAGAACAGAGTAAATAAGTGAGTTACAATTTCTTATTTATTAATACATCACTATATTTTGGTACAAGTATATGGTACTAAATTTGAACAATCAACACAGCAACACTGATACCTAAAACTCAACTCAAAAGTTATGTGGAATTACAATCAAATCAACATACACTTTTCCCCACAACACATTTCCAATCATTAATTTTTATGTTACTCCATAAGTAACATTGTTACAATAATTATAACACAAAATTGTACTACATGTACACTACTTGTACTTATACATATCTCCGTGAGTTTTTGTGTCCACTCGGTATTGGTCGCTTCTTTCTGATCTTAGACCTAGTCCATTGGGCGAAAACTGGTCCGAATCTGAGCCACCGTCGTAGGGTGGCGGCCGGCCTCCACGACCCCCTCCGAGGTTCATGACACGGGGAAGGAATACGCTGCTGAATTGGCGAATAAAACGGTATTACAAATCTGGCTGGGCTTGGCGCGGAGTAGCTCCGCCTCAGAATGGTCTTGTTCAGCTGGATTTCGAATGTGAGCCGCTCAAACTCGTCCAGAAGGGTCGTGTGGCGCGCCCCGAAGCACTCGCCGAGGCTCCCTCTGCGTGCATCTTCCATTACAACAAACGAACAATAACAAGAACAAAAAACGGAGGAACGAAGATGTATGTAGAATGTCGTAATTGTTAACGAGCTTAATAGGATTGTGAAGTGAGCATCTGTTGGTGCTGTTGGACCCGGTGTACACGGCCGCGGTGTGTACACCGGGTTCTCCTAAACTTTAAAACTTTGTCTTAAAATTTATAATTTTTTTTTCTCCACAACAACAATTTTCTTTTATTTGACCATTTTTGTAAGAATTATTTTACAGGTCAGGGGCTATGATTTATATATTGAGATTCAAATTTGAATTTCGGAGACTCTGTGCATAGACCGCGGTGCACGCAATAGTCTCTTTCTCGAAGGTTTTACGTGCGAGGGTGGCCAAGCATATACATAGGAATGGACCACCATGGGTTCATCTTCTAAAGCATTAAAAGTGAATAATTTTGTATTTATAGGGAATCAAAATATCTAATATTATTAATAATTATATAAGTTTAAAAGTTCAAAGAGGTGTATGAAAAAAATGAGCTCGCAAAAAGCACTACAAGAATATTATATATCGGTGGCGAATAATGTCGCCACTATATGTATAAAAAGTTGCCACCTTTTTAAAGCGTGGCGATTTTTAAAGTCGCCACAAGCCGCCACCAAAAGCCTTGCCACTAAATAAAATTGTGGCGAAGAATAAAAAGTCGCCACTTTATTAAAGATAGCGTGGCGACATTTTTTTGCCAACAAATATGATTTTTTGTGGCTACTATAAGTCGCCACCTTTTATGGTGATAAGGTGGCAATATATTTTTGCCACCAAATATATGCTTTAAGTGGCAACCATCACGGTCGCCATCTTAACTGAAGATAAAGTGGCAACTTCGAGATAAAGTGGCAATACATTTTCGCCACCAAATATATACTTTAAGTGGCAACCGCCACGGCGGCCACCTTAATTGAAAATAAAGTGGCGACTTTTTGTTGTCACCAACTGTGCGAGTAAAATAGCCACCAATAATGATTAATGTTGCAAACAACAACAAACAAGCAATAAAACAAAATATACACAAAGTAACAAACAATACATTTAAGCAAATAAAATTATTCTTTTAACAAAAATTTTACACAAAGTAACAAACAAGTAACCTCACTAGATTCTAAAAATTTCTAGAACATGTGGTATATTATAACAAGACAAGAAAAACATAATTTTTATTGCATCGATACGGTTAATGCATGTTTGGATTTTTATTCCTTTGCCCTCCTCGATCCTGAGGAACCGTTGTAGTGGTACGGGTGCTCGAGGATCGAGTTGGGCGTCATCTGGCCGTCGTCCTCGATGAGGTCGGAGCTGTCCATCCTCAAATTCTCAAAGTGGGAGAAGGTGAAGTCCCACTCGTCGAACCGGAACAGGATGCTGGATAGATATCTGGCAAGCCAGTCACATAAACATGAGTATTGACCTTAAAATCAAACCAGCTATCTGGCGGTTTATTAGCTTTCTGTCACAGTTTGAATGGTTCATTAGCTTACTTTCGCAGTTTCATTCAAAAACCATAATCATCCTTCCAGGGTAGCAATAAGATGCTAGCTAAGCTCATTTACCCTAATGGTGCTTTAGAAGTACTCAACAGTTAATTAGTATGATGATTTTCATTATAAATAGTAGAACTAGACTTATTTCGAAGAGTTTGCGAGTGGTACCAAGTCATCAAATTAGAACCTCAAGTTACGGAAATAGAACAAAGCGAAGACTGAATTTATAATATTTGGTACACAGATCTTTCGTTAGAACTAAGTACACCTATCAAGAAGAGTTGCCGGTGGTTATTCAATTCACATGGTAGTACATTCGTGCTACAAAATAAATGCCAAATAGCCTCTCATTTTTTTTCCTCAAGAGGACGACAACTAGGAGGACGGTGAGAAATAGAGATAGGCATGGCAATTTATACAAGGAAAACTAAAACAAAGGCCTCCCCAGTGAACATCAACTTCGAGAACAGGAGAAGTGCCTTTCTTTTGCACCTCTTTCCCGTTATAATTGAAAGGAGGAACAAAGAGATTAGCACAAGCATCGGCATTTATAACAAGTATTCCCAGAAAAAGCAGTTAAGAAGGGGAAATAGAAGAATGCCCAACATTGATTTGAATGAAAATAAAAGCAAGCTTCACATCTAGAGGGCTCTTAAACTCACCATTCTATACACATGTTGCATTCCGCTATTTCCAAAAGAATGTCCACATGGCAGTATCATTGCATCATCCATAAGAGCACCTCTAAAAACAGCACATGACATATTTAGCATTTCAAGAGCAGATGATATTGTGCTACAGAATTCAATAAAAAAGACCAAAATCCTATGGCAATAATTATTGTCTCGCTATATTATGAAATTCCTGAGATAAACAAAACCATCTAGTAATAATCCAACAATTTGAGTCATGACAAGATATACTACGCCATAGGAATAATAAGCACTAAATAATCTAGATCCTCCATAAAGTCAAAGTACTAAATCAAAACTCAAAAATACAAGAATAAGCAATTAATACAAGATCAAGAGCAAATTATTTCATTCCATAAAATGCAGTTCTTTCACCAATTCATCCGCAGAACTTATCAATTACTTCCACAGTGCTGCTATTAAGGGGAGCTTGTATGTACAATACCATTTGACAAAGGTAATGTGAACAAAATGCTTGCACACTAGGTCCGATCACGATTTTGACTAAGGACATGGTTAAGCAGTTGCAGTAAAGCCCAGCCTTCTATTATAGACTATGAAATAACTAATTGTCATGATAAGCTCACCTGAAAGGATAGATAGAATATGTTATGACTTATGCGAGCTCCCTGCACATACATATTTATAATGATTTTCATTGTGTGCATCCTACACAACACAAAACAGCCAGGCGAACAAAATAAAAGTAATCTGCCGAAGAGACCAAGAATTTCATCCAGGAAAGCATCCGGAATCTGTTACGCAAGTCCCTAGCATCTACGCCTAGAACTAAACACATCAAGATAGATCATGACATATTCCACTATTTTAAAGTGCTAATTCCATGTCAAACTACCCAGATGATAAATCATGCAATATTCCACTTATTTAGAGTGATGATTCAATTTCAAACAACCCAGGACAACCCAGAAGTAACCCAAAAAGACTAGCCAAAAGATGTCATCTAGGATCATTTGGTCCTGTATAACTAAGAGCTTTTTGATACACATTTGCGGGATAACAAAAGATATATGTAAACCATACAAAACGAAGTAGAATTAGAAAGAAATTAGAGACTCACGTCATTGGATCGGAGAGGTGAGTCCTCAAAGAATCCCAATAACCAGCTGCGACCAATCCTTCTCTTCTTACACTCAACCCACATCCATTCTCCCCTGCCACCTCCTTCTGCGAGGGAGCAGGTGACCCATTTTCCAGATTTAAAACATGAGAATAGTATGGTTCAGGTTCCACAACAGTTATAGCATTCTCATAACCATCCATCTGGCCCCGTTGGTAGTGTTCTTCGTTCAAATTTCGCCTCCCATCGTTAACATCCTTTCCCAAAGTTCCTCTACTGAATCCTAACACAACAACCAATGTAGGCACACTAAGAATTCGATCGAAAAAACGACCAAATAGACATAATAGACATAAGAAAAAAAAAAAAAATCTTTTCCTTTACCGAAAGAGAAATGGTGCTCCTGCGAATTCGCCCTCTCTCCATGGATCTTCTCCGAGCTACTCTGCACACTGCCGCTGCTGTTGTTGCCAGCCTTGTGATTGACCTCGTCGACAGAGACGAGGCCATCCCCTTCGTCCACGTCTTCATCTTCCTCCTCCTCGTCCACATCATCGTCGTCGTCCTCCTCGTCCTCGTTGTCCAACCGGAAGAACCGCGCGTCCCGGTGGCCGGAGAACAGCTTGTCGCCGCTCAGGGCGAAGCTGGGGGCCGCGGCAGCGGTGGCGCTGGGTTTCCGACCCGCAGCCTGGTCGCCGCCGCGGGGAAAGGGGAAGGAGGCGTCGCCTTGGAACAGCACGCGAGAGCTCATCCCGTTCTCCGCCGACGCCATTGTAGACGAAGCAACGCTACCTCGCCATGCGAATTCTCACGGAGGAACCACGATCGAGAGCGAGGGTTTCGTGAGGGGATCGGAACGGGAAGAGGGACCCAGGAGGCGCGTCTCTATCTACGAGGGAGCTAGGGCTTTGGGGACGGGGATCGAAGGGTTTCTAGGGTTTCCCCATCCGCCATTTTTGGGGAACCGAAGGCGGAGACTGGAGAGGAGGCTATAAGCTTTGAGATTCGTGCGCGGATTTCCCTCGTACGTCGTACGGATGATAAGCAACGGTCACGGTGGCTGGCCGTCGAAGGTGCGCGCCCCCACACCTTCCACGTCATCGCACGTGGGAATTACATTGTAGTAGGTACCCGGTCTACCACGTCACCACTTCCAATTGTGGACCGAACGAATAAAAATGAGCCACGCCGCAAAAAAAAAAAAAAAAAAAAGGAAGAGTGAATATGTCCTGAACTTGGTCTACCAGTCAAGGGTCAAAACCAAGAGATTTACAGTGCCCCTCAGAAGATGCAAATATTATAAATAACCCCCTATAACTTTCAAAAATGATCGTAGATATATATTTTGTCAAAATGTTTACAGTTACTGTTTTATTATATTCACATATGCTCTCTAATTAATGATTTTTATGTATAGCTTCTCAAGAGTTTATGTATTAGTGGTGCTTAAATAAAATTATTTGAAAAATATAAGAAACTTAATTTCTTTTTCATTAAAATGCATGTACAAGCTTTTCGCAAGTACACCCAAAAACTGTAGAATGAAGCATATGCTTTTTGCCAAACGCGTATCTCTCAAAATATATACTAAGAACTAAGGAGATATTTTTTTTTTTTATTAATTTTTTCTTATTATAACTTATGCAGATTTAGAGAACAAAGTAAATAAGTGAGTAACAATTTCTTATTTATTAATACATCACTATATTTTGGTACAAGTATGTGGTACTAAATTTGAACAATCAACAAAGCAACACTGATACCTAAAACTCAACTCAAAAGTTAAAGTCGAATTACAATCAAATCAACATATACTTTTCCCCACAACACATTTCCAATCATTAATTTTTATGTTACTCCATAAGTAACATTGTTACAATAATTATAACACAAAATTGTACTACATGTACACTACTTGTACTTATACATATCTCCGTGAGTTTTTGTGTCCACTCGGTATTGGTCGCTTCTTTCTGATCTTAGACCTAGTCCATTGGGCGAAAACCGGTCCGAATCTGAGCCACCGTCGTAGGGTGGCGGCCGGCCTCCACGACCCCCTCCGAGGTTCATGACACGGGGAAGGAATACGCTGCTGAATTGGCGAATAAAACGGTATTACAAATCTGGCTGGGCTTGGCGCGGAGTAGCTCCGCCTCAGAATGGTCTTGTTCAGCTGGATTTCGAATGTGAGCCGCTCAAACTCGTCGAGAAGGGTCGTGTGGCGCGCCCCGAAGCACACGTCGAGGCTCCCTCTGCGTTCATCTTCCATTACAGCAAACGAACAATAACAAGAACAAAAAACGGAGGAACGAAGATGTATGTAGAATGTCGTAATTGTTAACGAGCTTAATAGGATTGTGAAGTGAGCATCTGTTGGTGCTGTTGGACCCGGTGTACACGGCCGCGATGTGTACACCGGGTTCTCCAAAACTTTAAAACTTTGTCTTAAAATTTATAATTTTTTTTTCTCCACAACAACAATTTTCTTTTATTTTACCATTTTTGTAAGAATTATTTTACAGGTCAGGGGCTATGATTTATATATTGAGATTCAAATTTGAATTTCGGAGACTCGGTGCATAGACCGCGGTGCATGCAATAGTCTCTTTCTCGAAGGTTTTACGTGCGAGGGTGGCCAAGCATATACATAGGAATGGACCACCATGGGTTCATCTTCTAAAGCATTAAAAGTGAATAATTTTGTATTTATAGGGAATCAAAATATCTAATATTATTAATAATTATATAAGTTTAAAAGTTCAAAGAGGTGTATGAAAAAAATGAGCTCGCAAAAAGATCATGCATGATTAATGAAGAGGGATGAAGAGACCAAGTTTTTTCAATTTAAATATCAATCCTAATCAGAATCAAATATGACCTTAATTTAATATCTGCAATCTAAGTTTTTTATATATAAAATGATCTTTAATTTTTATTAATGAAAACAATTATAAAGTTTAAAACTTAAAAAATAAACTTTATTTGAAAAGTTTAGAAATTATATTGTAATTTTACTCAGGCAAAAGTAGATATGGTGAGCATATTGGATAAATTATGAGTAATTTATTATATCTACTGACCATATGGATATATTGAATAAAATTTATCCACGAATTTTTGCGTAGTTAATATTTTTATTTGTATATACTTGTAGGCAGGCATGCGGGTATATAGATTATCCATAATTTTTTTTTTTTTTATGCTCATATATTTTCTAAATACAATATATATATATATAATATATATATATATATATATATATTATATATATATTTAAGCTTATATATTTTCAAATGTACAAATTCAATTATGCTTGTAAATTTTTTACTATTAAATTTGTATTGAGATTTGTGCTATTATACTTTTTCTTTCTCTATTTAGCTGACTTTATAATAGTACGCATCTCAATATAAATTCAATAGTAAAAAATTATAAGTATAGTTAAATTTATACTTTTAAAAGTATATAAGCTCTATTCTCTCTCTATATATAATTTTTTTTAAAAGACTATAGTTTAAAATATCAAAACATACAATAAATAATATAAAAATTTATCTTAAAATATATATATATATATATATATATATATATATATATATATATATATATATATATATTTAAGCTTATATATTTTCAAATGTACAAATTCAATTATGCTTGTAAATTTTTTACTATTAAATTTGTATTGAGATTTATACTATTGTACTTTTTTTTTTCTCTCATTTTAATTAACTTCATAATAGCTTAAATTTCAATATAAATTTAATAGTAAAAAATTATAAGTATAGTCAGGTTTGTATTTTAAAAATATATAAGATGTACTCTCTCTTTATATATATAAATTTTTTTTATATAGTTTAAAATATCAAAATATACAATAAATAATATAAAATTTTATCTTAAAATGTATAAATTATATGTAAAAATATTTTACAAGTACAGTAGAAAAATAGCAATAGAAATATTTTTTTTTGAATATATTCCTAAAAAATATATACAGAAATACCATAAGTATTCGTGGATTATTCAAAATATTTATAATAATTTATTTAATAGGTACTCATATATTTTATTTTATTAAATATTTTGTAAATAAAAAAATTAAGATTTATATTTGTAAAATTTATTTAATTAATAACTGCGAGTAGGGATAAAAATGGACGTGTCTAAGCGGGAGGATAACGCAGAGAAATTGGTAACGTCGGTATTTTCGAAGCCCTTTTCATCTTCACCATCTCGACCATTTTCTTCGTCCAAGTGACGAAGCGATTCCTCACCAAGTCGTCGTCGTCGTCGTCGTCCCCAAATCCCCACCCGCTCCAAACCCTAACCCTAGGAAGCCTCGCCCTGCCCTGCTTACGCCCGATCATGCCCGCAGTCGCCTCCTCACCTTGGAACCCCCATTCGCCGCATCTCTGACGTGATTCGCGTTGCCGCGGATGGAGAGGTTCCGTGTGGCGATCCTCTTCGTATTCGCCGTTGTTGGAGCATCGAGCGCGTCTTCTAGGGTTTTGCTGGTTGATGACGCGGTAAGGGTTTTGTGCTCTCTTTGGTATTCGTTTATTTTTGCGAGATCTGTTATTAGCATCGGATTTGTGAACTGTGGATTCTTCGGGATTCTGCTTTAGGCTCCTAGGTCGCATGCTCTGAGCCCTCCCCCGAAGAATGATCTCGCCGAATCGGGAAAGAGTAGCTCACCAATTCACGAAACAGATTTTGCTTCTGGTGGCTCTAATTTGTCTATAAACCATGAGAATAAGGATGGGCAGAATCAAACGGTGACTTTGGCGCCGCCGAGTGGACCGGGAAGTAAGGATCCACAGGGAGGTCCAATCGGACCTGCCAAATTGGCGCCGCCGAGTGGGGCGGAGAAGAAGGACCAGCAAGGTGGCCCGGAGAGCTCGGTGCCGCCTGTTGGACCGGGGAATAAAGATCTGACCTTGGCACCGCCCGCTCAGGCGGAAACCAAGAAACCGCCGCCACTGCCGAGTAGTGGGGACAATGGTAAGAATCATAAAGATACGAAACAAACTGACATTCCCGATAAGACGGGAAGTGCGTCGGATAAGATTCAGGAGACCTGCGATGCATCGGTGGAGAAGTGTCACATTGATGATGAAAAGTTGGTCGCCTGTCTCAAGCATTATGGTAACGGTAAGTTTCATTCTGGTTCGTTGGGTTAATTGGTATAAACTTTTATTAGAAAAGTAATCTTGCTATCTAGCTAACATTTCGTCTGTAATCCTTTTGTAGCGTTCTTGATTATTGCTTGAGGAGCTTCATCTTTGCTAAATTCAAGAACTTTTCTTGATTGAGTCAATAATATCATTAATTCATTATTATGATGAATTGCTGCAACCTTGTGCACGTATAATGACTCGTATCATGTTTACTAGAAGGGTTTTTGAGGTTGGTTAATGAAGCAAAGAGGTTTAAGAGCATTTTTCATGCATTCTTAGGTTTTGTTCATTTAGCTTGATAAAGTGGTTAAAGTGTACATAGTTTTGCGAGTCTTGGGAGATGACATGATACCCATGGTTATGATTCAAGGTACTGCATAACAAGTATATATAATCATGGCCTAGTCGAGTCTAATAAATGTGAATTGCCTATTGGGAGATGTCTATGATATTTTCTTTTTCAATTTTGGCATCGATGATTTCTTCTTAGTAGGGTTGAGCTCCTAAGCCTGTTGGTATCGCTGTACAAAATACATCACTTGTTCTTAGTTCTAACACACGTAAGATAATTGACTCTACTTCAAACAGGATAAATTTTTTGTTTTCAACTTAGATTATCAGATGTTTTCTTGGGAAAAACCTATTAACCACAAATTCACTGCGAATAAAGTGCATGAGTGATTTTGAAGGTATATTGCTGAGTTTACATGTAACGCTGAACTCCGACACATTTTGGGCAGCTTTCCTAATATTATAGTGATTCTTGGAGACTTGGACAGTGTACTTTAGCTGTTGATTGTCAGACTATTTGCCCTGTTGCTTCCTTTGTTGCTCCTATCCCCTCCAAAATAAAAGGACATCTTTACTTCGTTTCTCTATTCGAAGAAAGCTTAGATCACTCTCTTTGAGAAAATTTGGAGAGAGGTAGAGGAAGGCCCCAAATGGCATTGTCGTAAGTGACAATGAAAGATCTACTTCCAATTTATTAGAGGAGGTCATAGTTCAAAATAATTTAAGTCTGAAAAAGGAATTCATATGATCGATCCATTTTTTTGTCTTTAGTTTTTAATATTTGTATAGTTTATGCAGCCTAGCTGCTAGAAAGGTTGGGTTGAGTTGAGTTGAGTTGAGATGGGTTTCTCTTTTAAGAGGTTGCTTGAAGATAAATTTCTGCTTCGTTGGTACTATGCTCTAAGAATTCTTATCTTGTATCCGTTGCTTTGTGATCATGCTAATTGATTATCGTCACCATCTTTGCACAAGGCTAAGTTGCACTTTTGGTCCTCAAACTTTGATTAGTTGCTATTTCTAGCTCGAACTTTGATCAGTACCACATTAGCAAAATATCAGTATATAATCAACTAAATCGGATTGTAAGACTTAATTGTAATAATTTAAAAAGTTTGAGCTGGAAATTTTAATAAATTAAAGTTTGAGGACTAAAGTGTCATGAGCCTTAAAGTTTGAGGACCAAAAGTGCAATTTAGCCTTTGCACAATATAACTTCGAATTAATTAGTCTTTCTTAAATGTTTGTATTTCTTTGAATCAATTAGTCTTTCTTAATTAATTATAACAAAATATTTTATTTGTTGTTTTCTTTTTTTGCAGCTTTGAACAAATTATACCTCTTAGTCCAGAATACGGGGGAGAATACTATATCTGTGGATATTAAGCCACCACCTTTTGTCACTCTTGTTGTCAACAAGATTAAACTACCCAAGCAAGTCTCACAGCAGGTTGGAGTCCTCCCCTCTTCTTTTTTTTTTTCTTTTTTGTTGAGTTGTAAGACTCTAAATATTTGGATTCTTGCAGATCTATATTCGAAATAATACATTCTTAACTAATATCTTGATAAGCAATATCATTCAATACAGCCAACAAAATTATTTGCACAGTGGTTAGATGCAAATATTATTTTAGGTCTTTTTCCCCCAAATTTATAGTGATTTAAAATGGCAATTTTCACAATTTAAACTTCTACTTTCAAATTTGAATACATTAACATCTGTATCATCCACCTAGAAGATTGAGCTTCCATAATGGAAGCTGGTGGTTGGCTTCATATATTAATGTTAGAATTTAGCACAAAGACTGCCGTCTCTTCTCAATTCGTTGTTAATGACACATTTGGAGGCCTCCCCCTGTTTCAATGAAGTAATCTCTTCTCAAAGTCTTCTTAGTAAATCAACACAAGATGTTTGAGTTTCATCTATGTGTTTCATGACATATGGTTTCTTAATTCCACTAAGGTGTACGTTGTGTGTTAGTTGTTATAATTTTCTATAGCAGTTTGTAGTTGCATATGGTACCTAGAAGGATTCAGCTTTTTTCTTGTTGGTCATTCTGGAAACGCTTCATATCTTCCGAGTTATTACATATATTATACAGCGCTATGTCATTTATTTTTCCTATGAATTGCATCTCTGATTCCGCCAACATCGGTTTAGCCCAAGACTCCCCCATCTCTCTGCGTATGTGCATGTGTCGAAGCAGGCATTGATACATGACATTTGTGAACCATGTGGTGATGTGGATCATTTTCAATGTTTTCATGTCTGGTCTTAGTTCTTAATTAACTTTGCTGTGACTTGGCAAACTGCTTGGCTGTCTACCCATAATGATGGTTCACCTCTACTCTGCAGCACCCTGTACTATACTTTCCACTCTCTTATGTTCTGTACAATAGCCCATTTATAGCTTGTATTGATACAATGTTATTTTCCCATTTCCATCCGCATCAGGTGAATGTTTCAGTGCTAAGTAGTTCAAGTAGTGGAGAGATTGTTTTAAATGCTGGGAAAGGAAAGTGTGGTCTTCATGTTAATCCGTCCATTTCAAACGGGAATCCCTTTGAGCGGCTCGCTTCTTACGCGGCCCTTCTCACTCCAATTTATGGTGCCTACTTACTAATTCTCTCTGTGATAATAACCGGAGGTGTATGGGCTTGTTGTAAATTTAGTAGGGCGCGGAGAGCTGATACGGGCATCCCGTATAGGCAACTCGAGATGGGAGGAATCCCTCAGACAGATACAACAGCCATGGACAATGGAAATAGTGTTGATGGATGGGAGAATAGTTGGGACGATGATTGGGATGAGGAAGAAGCCGTAGTAAAGGCTTCAGAAAAAGCACCTGCCGGAAGTGCTTCTACGAACGGCCTCTCGTCGAGGTCTCACAACAATAGCAACAAAGACGGTTGGGATGTCGATTGGGACGACTAGCTTTGAAAGGAAAGAGAAAACGAGGAAAGATTGCGAGATCCTTTTTAAAAGAGGAGGTGGTGGAAGGAGTTTATTACTTAAAACAATTTACTCAGGTGCTGCCGCAGCCTCGGGTGGATCGGGTGCTGAAAACACACGAAGGAAGGCGGTGCTAAACATACATACGCCGCGGCTATATAACAAGGACTGTTTTTGTTTTTGATAGAACTTTGTACAATAGATTCATTTTGGTTTCTCATGCTATTTGTTGCTTGGTACATGGGCAAAAAAACCAGGATTCATTACTAGGAAACAGTTTGGGGTGTACCTACTATAATGTTGGATGTGATAGGGCTACGGGACATCGTCATAAATTGAGTTCAATGTTTAATGTTTACCATGAAAAAAATTGGATTTAGGATTCGGCACCATCATGCGATTTGTGTGGTTGTTATTCTTATTTGCTTTCGATTGCTAAACAAGGCATATAGAACTGTGATTTTGAAGCTCAAAATGGAAATGTCCTAGCTCTTCTCTTCGAATAGAATTTCCTTAATAATATTTCATCAAACAGCACTGAGGAGCTCTATGCGCACTTTGGTTCCTCTCCATTTTATTTTTGGATTTTATTAGGGTAATGTATATGCTTTTAAATGCTTTATAAGGTTTCAATTCAATGATTTAATAAATATGTTCTTTTCGTCAATTCAATGATTAATAAAGTTGTTGGTGTACGAATTAAGGAATGGAATTTGGTAGACCTAATTTAGGCTTTAAAGTTTGCTATTCATGTGATAGGCCACCTTGAGAGCGACCATGTGAACCCCAGTCCTTGAGATCGGGATTTAGGAAATTTTTTTTTGACTAGGATGAAAATTTCTACAAAAATGAGTAAATTTATTCGGATCATTTATAATATTCTTGGACACATTCTGAGACTTAAAAGAGTTAAGCTATGTCAGGAAGAGAATCACATAAATCAAAAGATGATGAGCTCCACATATACATCACTTTAGCTCTAATTCTATTTCTATTTCTATCTACCAGTGGGAGTGGTTACATTTGTCATAAGTCTCACATTGGAAAAATATGTTCAGAAGTTGAATCCCAAACCAATACTATGATCCACATCATTAAAATCTCTCAGGCTCAGTGGATTGTATACATTACATATATAAGAATCTGCTATTCTTCTTCTTCTTCTTCTTCTTCTTTTTAATCTGGTTGTGCTCCACAAAGCCCATGTAGTTTACAAAAATAGTCTAAGAGAGAGGCCACATCATCTTGTCTCAGCACTCTTCCTCTATACTCTTTTTACTCTCTCTCTCTCTCTCTCTCCTTCCTTTTCCTTTAAATGATTCCCACCCTTTTTTTTCCTGGCCTTTAGGCTTTTTGTCCACTAACTGCTCATCTTATTTGCCTACAGTTTTGGCCTTTGTTTAGATAAATTATTTCTATTTTCAATACTCATCCTCCACTAAGATTTCATTTGAAAATGTAGAAAAATTGTATTATGTAGGATAAAAAATATATATTTTTTTTTATTTTCGTACGTAATATTACGTTTAACATATATATTTTTTGTAATTTTATAGAAGAATTTCTTTATATATTTTTGCTCTAATTCTATTTTACCTATTAGTGTTAGATAAATCTCAATGCCAAGCGAATTCTAAAAAATAATCTTTTTAGGTCTAATGAAAGAAAGTTACTTTTGCTATAAATAGCAAAAGGACCATCTAGAGCACAACTCGTGTCATCTCTTTCTCAAACTGTCACCCAAAATATCATTTTCATTTAAATCTCTAAGCAATTTATGATTAATATGGTGGACTAGGTTTAAGAAATAATGTTATCCTTTAGTAGGGATAGGGTTTTCTCTAGGGGCACCACTCTACAAAATCAATCAATGTATGTTTTGAGTGAGAGCCAAGATGAGCTGGCAAGCAGGGACTTCTGCAGCCTATGCTCAGTCAGTGCCATTAGAGTGAATAATTTTTCAACTACTAGCCAGTCCTTTTTACATTTAAAAAAAAAAAATAAATTAAAATCATTAGGGTAGTTGTGATTGGAAATTATACTACTAATATAATCTTTTGTCATCTAGCCTGTTGTTTAGTGGCCTATGAACTTGCACTATTAATTGGTTTTCTTTAAGGTCAAATCTTGTCAGTGTGATCAACATTGTCCTGATTTATTTTTATTATTTATTTTATTTTTAAAGTGAAATTTTGTCTCAAATTTTACAACCACTTAAGTTTTGACTTTTTCTGCTAGAAAAAAGCAATAAGCCAATGTTACCCTTGGTCTCATTTGATGGGCATTTCTATGTGTGGTTTTATCTCTCATCAAAACCATGGTTAAAATCCAATTTTTTTTTCTTTTTTTTTTTTTTTTTGCCATGATAGGAAGGGCTTTTTGGAGAAGCAAAAGCTTGTTAACAGCTCATGTTGTTCCATTGTGGTGCTGTGATGAGGGAACAAAGAGAGTAGGTAAAGAGCCATGTGCACAAAAGGGAATTGGCCACTTTGTTTTAATTTGCATCATTCTCATTATGAAAAAGAAAAGGTATTAATGTGCATATAAAATAAGAAGTACAAAAAAAAAAAAAAAAAAAAAAAAAAAAAAAAAAAAACCTAGAGGAGGATTTGTTGTTTTGAAGGTGCAAGATTTTCTTTATATATATATTTTATAAATTTACAGATGATTTGAATATATTCTCCACATTAAAAAAGAATAGGTTTAAATAAAAACATTTCTCTTTTTCCTCTTTAATTATATTGGTAGATGATTTTAGTAAATCTTCCTAAGTCCAGTAACCTCATTATAGCTTTCCACCAAGCAAAATTTTCAGAGATTTTATATAACAAATGCAATACTACTACTCAAAATAAAAATATTTTAAACAAGTCAAATCAAACAGACCCTTAATTGAATATTCCAAAATCTTGTCCTTGAAGTTTTCATGAACATAACTAATGTGGTGTTCTCTAGTGAAGGGAAGGAACAACTTTTTTTCCAGGTAGTGGATCTCAGTTGAATGGTTCTTACATGAAGCTTGAAGCAGCTATAATTAAAACAATTGAGGAATGCCACTGTTTGGGGACACCATTACCAAGTTGCATGATTCTCTTTCCACCACTTCTCCCTCTTATTTATTCAATTTGTATACATTTGAATAGTTTACTGTGCACTTTCACCTATTTATTATGATGTTCTATGCATTTGTTTATTGGTATCACATGAAGTGCAGAGAATCTCAGTTGTAGTGTACTCATTTCATTTGATTATGAATTAGGATATGAATTAGGTCTAGGTGATAATCACAGGAAAGTTACAAATGTACCCTTACATGAGAATGAAGTTTCATATGTGCACATATAAATTGTCCTACAAAATGAGGTTTCAGCATGTACTAAAATTTTAACATTTTGAGATACAGTTGATGATTTTGCTAACATTAGTTTCCCAATCCTCATTCAGACATTCCCACAGTCCACATCATGCACAACTTGGCTACAAAGATTTAAATGTTCGAAATATTAAAAAAGGATGTGCAAATCTTAAGTATCAATCAAAATATTAGGGCAAGGTGAAAAGGAATCCGGTATTACAGAACATCATACACAACTCATAACTGGGGAAACAAGAACCAGCCTTCCCCTCAAGAGCAACAAAAGTGAGCAAAAACGAAAAAGCAACATAGTTCCACATGAAACCCTACCGACTAAAAGTAGCTCAATCGTCGTCGTTGCCGTCGTCTTCTTCTCATCATCCTGAAAGAGCAAAAAAGATAAAAGGAAAAAAAAAGAAAGAAACCGGATTCCGTTTCCCCATAAGCCCGTGAGTTCTGAGTCTTCATACTTTTTCCTCTCTTAATGTTGTAGAAGATTCGACAGTAAGAAACCGAAAAGAAACCGAACCGGGTTAACCCGATTCTTCCTCAAGGCTATCTTGTGGGCGCCTTATCATCTCCAAAATCTTCACCACTTCGGTCATCTCGGGACGGTTTGACGGCACCTGTGACGTGCAAATCAACCCTAATTTCACGACCGGCACCGCCTCCTCCACCGGGAACTTCCCGCCAAGCCGCTCATCCATGCACTCCTCCACCCTCCCTCCCTCCAATGCTCCCCTCACCACGTCGCAGAGCACAACCACATCATCCTCCAAGTACTCCACTGGGCGCCTCCCTGTCACTATCTCAAGAACCAGAACTCCGAACCCATAGACATCGCACTTCTCGTTGATCTTCACGGTTTTCAGAGCAAATTCTGGTGCCATATACCCAAGCGCGCTTTGCACTTTGCTACTTAACACGTATCGGTCGAGCGTCGGCAGTAGCTTCGCCAATCCATAGTCTGCAACCTTGGCTTCACCCGACCCATCGATAAGTATATTGCTTGATTTAAGATTGTAGTGAATTACATTCATCCTATGGAGGTGAGCTAAACTCCTCGCAATACCAAGTATAATACCGAACCTCTCTTGCCACGAGAGGTGGCTCAGACCTGAGCTCTCGTGGAGGTGTTTGTATAGGCTACCGCCAGGGACAAATTCATACATAAGTAGTTGCAAAGATGGAGTCCAATAATAGCCTTCAAGAGTAACTAAGTTAGGGTGCCTCAGTTTACCCAGCTGCTTTACCTCCCTCTCAAAATCTTCTTGGGACTTCACCAAACTCGAGACGGTGAGCTTCTTGATGGCCATATAATGACCGTCTTTGAGAATGGTTTTATACACAGTACCAAATCCACCACGACCGAGCTCACAATCCTTGTTTAGGATGGCATGATCTCCGAAATTGAAGTCCGGGTCGGTACTAGAGAACATCACAAGTTTTCCAGAGTTTGAATCATGGCTCGGAGAACGGCTGTAGTAATCATCCGCCAGGGCCAATGCTGCAGCCGAACGGGCGGCGGCAGACCGGACCCTAATGTTTAGAATCGTAATGGTGATCACACCGATTGCAATAAGGGCGGCCGCTCCGATGGCGATGAGAACCGAGATGCTAAAGATTATCTTCTTGTGTTTAAGGTAATCCGAGGAGAAAACCGGGTTGGAGGAATTAGAATTCGGGGAGGAGGAATTAGGGTTGAGGACGATTGGCTTGGGGAGGACCGCAGGGCAAGATTTGTTGACGACTCCACCACAAAGTCCAGGGTTGTCCGATACGGAGGAAGGTGAGATGGTGTTGAAGAAGTTCCCAGAAGGGAGGTCGCCGGAGAAGAGGTTATGGGAGATGTTGAAGGAGATAAGGTGGGGAAGGTCAGAGAATTGTTTAGGGATGGGGCCTGTTAGGTTATTGAAAGAGAGCTCTATGACTTGAATATTGGTTAGGTTGGCCATAGCTGCAGGCATTGGACCTGTGAGGTTGTTTTGTGATAGTATCCTACATGAGAAAGAATTTCATCCAGGAAGAAAACATTAGAAGTAATTAGTGTTTGTAAAATTATAATTAAGTGCAAAAAAAAAAGAAAAAAAAAAAAAAAAAAAAAAAAAAAAAACAACAACAACAACAACTAGAGAAGATAAAGATGGTTGATAATGAATTTGGGAAAGTCAAAGCATTGGGCTTTTAAGTCATTTTCAAGTTGGTGAGAAAGAGAAGAAATGTCATTTGATTAGAGAAAATTAACTAATTGACCACACTCAGTAGGCCAACCTAATCTAAGAAGGAAATTACTAAATATAGTTTACATCTCTCAATATTTTTTTATTATTTTATATATTATTACATTAAAGGACAATTTCTGAGTGCAGGGTGAGCTGAAGAAAGGAACAATCCAAAACGGCCAAGTGAGACACTAGTGGGCACAGAACAGTGACTAACAATTGACAACATAAAACCAAAAGGAATTTGGTGGGATAAAAACAAATAAAGGACTATGCACAAAATTATTCATAAATGGGAAGTTCAACAACTCAATGAAAATAAGAGATAACAACAACATACCATATTCCAAATTAGCTGATCCAAACATAGTTATTAGCACATAAATCTAAATGAAATATGAAACCAAGGAATATAAGAGAGGAGGAATACTCACAAAGATGCTAGGAGAGAGCAATTTCCTATTTGTGTTGGGATCTCTCCAGTGAGTGAGTTCTTTTTTAGATCAAGCACTTCCAGTGATTTCAAGTCTCCAATGCTTGTGGGGATAGAACCCGAGAACGAATTAAACGATAAATTCAAGAGCTTTAATCCGTAAATGCTCGCGATATTAATCGGAATTCCACCATAGAAGGCATTTGAAGATAAATCCAAAATGGTCAAAGATTGCTGAGTATTAGAAGGAACTTGGATAACCCCAGTCATTTGGTTCCCTGAGAGTAAGATCCTCTGCAGTCCCAATTCGAAAACCCATTTTGGGAGATTACCCATCAAAGAATTCCAGCTGAAATTGACCTCTATTAATCTTCTACAGTTACCCATTGATTCCGGCAAGCTCCCGCCGAATCTATTCGCGGAAAAATCCAGTCTTTTTAAGAAAATGAGATCCCCAATTGAATCAGGGACACTTCCGGCGAACTCATTGTTTGAAAGATCCAAACTCTCCAAACTCCTCAATTCTACGATCCACGAAGGGACTTCTCCCGCAAGGGAATTCGATCCCAAGCTCAGATAACTACACAAAGAGAGGTTCCTCATTGATTCGGGGATGTTGCCATGAAGCAAATTCTCGGCGAAATCAATAGATTTTAATCGCAGGCATCCTCCGATGTCTTCAGGAACATTTCCGTTTAGCCGATTCCCTCTCAAACTAATACTCCTCAGATTATAAAGCCGGTTGAACCCCGATGGGATCTCCCCTGCCAACGAATTATACGACAAATCGAGCGATCGGAGGCCATGCAAAGACCACAAAGAGCTCGGCAAAGCGCCCGAGAGGTGATTCGACGAGAGATTCAACGCCACCAGGGTCGAGCAAGAGCCCAAGCTCCCCGGAATCTGCCCAAAGAAGCCATTATTAGCGAGGTTGAGAGCTCTAATCGACCTACATTGCGCGAAGAACTCGTCAGGGATCGGGCCCGAGAGGGCGTTCTCGCTGAGATCCACGGCCCACAAGCTCTCCATCTGGGCGAGCCTAGGGTTCAGGGCTCCGGAGAAGTTGTTCCTCGCGAGCGAGAGCTTCCGAAGCGCTTGCAGCTGGAGCAAGCCACGGTTGAGCTTCCCCGAGAGGGAGAACCCGCCGAGGGAGAGCTCCACGACGCGGCGGGTTCTAGGGTTACAGCCGACCCCGTCCCAGCCGCAGGGGTCGTCGTCGTCCTCGTCCCAGGAGGCGAGCTTGGATAAGGGGTCAGCGAGGTCGGATTTGAAGACGATGAGGCCGAGGAGGTCCTCGCTCAACGGCGCGTCGAGGGTTTGGGAGGTGAAGGGTATGAGGAGGAGGACGACAATGGCGCGGAAATGGGGGAGCGGGTTCCTCATTTTTCGGGGGCGTTCGCTCGATTTAAGGGCTACTACGCCATGGGAGCACTAGGGTTATGCATTGAAGCCAAAAACCCTTAAGAGAGAGAAGAGAGAGAGACAGAGAGAGAGAGAAGCTTCTCGTCGTCGTCCTCGTCGTTGTTGTTGTTGTTTCTCTCTCTAAAGTGCTTGCTTTTGAAGAGGGGCCTCTGAGCGCTTTGTCAGAGTATTATAATGGCTCTCTCTCTCTCTCTCTCTCTCTCTTTTTTTAGTAAACGAGGAGACAGAGAGAGAGAAATTTAGAGAGAGAGAGAGCTCTTTTTCAAACGCCATTGTTGCTGGGGTCTCCCTTTAGTGAGAGTGTGCAGTGTGGAGAGGGGTGAGGGTGTACACGCGGCATAACCCACGTAGTATCCTACGTGGACGCCACGTAGATATTTGTGCTATGTGGAAATTTATTTATTTTTTTATTGAGACACGTACTTAAATGCTATGTTCGAAATGGATATATATATATATATAAATATATATATATATATACGAAAGAGACTTTTAACTGGGAGTAACATTCTTATTATTATTAGTAGGATATTATGAAAGAATTGCAATATATTTTTAAATTCTTTTTCATATTTATCCCTTCAAAAGTCCACCGGTCCATCTCTGTTAAAATTGATTTAACTAGGTTAACTGGTTAATCTTGGTTAGATTAAAAAATGAATGATATCTTGGAGGATATTGTAACAAGTATAATGAACTCTAATTTCACATCAAATCTGTAAAAAATAAACAGATTCCAAACGTTAACTGAAAGAATAAATATGAAAAATTAAATTTTACAGAGATATATTTACAATTCGACATATTTGGAAGGACATGTATGCAATTAACCCTTAGTAGTAAATTGATGGATAATTTGAACTCCTATTTGGAGTTAACTGGATTAGTTGGATAAATAGGAAGAATTTTATTTGCCCAGTATTTTCATATTATATTTATATATATTATATAATAATATAATATTGTTTTATTTATTGTCTTATTTTTGTACTCTAATTCAATTTTTCCTTGAATTAAATAGATAGTATGTTATTTTTTCCTCAAAAAATATATATATAAGAAATTTAAATTGCAAAACAACTATTGGAATCAATAAATTATTATTATTATTATTATTTACCTTCCGCGCCTTATTTTTAATTTTTTTAAAAAAAAAAAAATATTAGCACTCACTTATAATCTCCTATATTTTTTACTTATTTTATAAAATATTAGAAGCATAACAATTTTACTTGAATTCTTATATTGATTTTAATAGTTAGAAATCATGATAAAACATTCGAATATATATATATATATATATATATATATATATATATATATATATATATATATATATATATATGTACATATATATTTTATAGAATATATTCTTCCACTATCGATGGACGAGTAAATATATAATTGATTTATATATATATATATATATATATATATAAATAAAATAATAGAATATCAAAATACATAAACGGATATTGCCCAGATAACTTTTCTTAATAAACAGAGTATGATGATGTACTGGGCTATATTTTTAATTCTAGTTTTGCCATTATTTCTAAAAAGTTAAAGTTAAATCTTCTTTAAAAGCTAATCAATGTCCATCAATTTATTCGATTAAAGCTGATTCTTGGCTTGCACAGAGCAAAATTTTCATTTGAATCTTTCGCCTTTCGCTTTATTTTGTCATTCAACTTTTTAGACGAAAAATTAAAATTCTTAGGCAGAAAATTATATGCGTGTTTGCTGTAATGATTTATAATTAGAAAAAATAATATTTATTTTTATTTTTTAAAAAATAAATTTAATTAGAAATATGAAATAACTAAATTTTAAACTTACAAATACTACATATCAAATCTTAACTAAGTGCGCTAAATACAGTCCATATTTGTGCAGTGTGTTTGGAAGCAAAAGGGATTAGCTTTAAAAAAATGTGTGTGAAGTGTACCTAGGCATGGACTTAATTAGGTGTTTTTGTACTTTTGGGATCGATTAAGTTAATTAATTAGCTCAAATGGGACCCAAAATGGGGTTAGAGTCCATTAAAAATTAAATTCTGAGACTATTTAGTACTTATTGACACCGAACTTTGACTCGATTGGATTTTCCGATAGAAAGATATCAATGCAGATATCTTTAGTGTGCAGAATTTTTTGTACACAAATTGATTTTTATTACTATCTTTGGTCTTTCTGTATATCCTTAATGCTGTAGAGTGTAGATTGCTCAAAATGTTATTTTTAATATGTTAAGTTTGATGTACTTAGTATTTATTAATAAATTATAAAATATTTAACTCGAAACTTACCAAATATATTCGTCCCGACATCATCATCTTAGAAATTTCACTAGGATCCTATCTAGTAACAATTTTCGGTAACCAATTTCTTATATCCGGGCCTTAATGCTGTAGAGTGTAGTTGCCCAAAATGGCATTTTTATATGTTGTTGATCTATTAGTATTTATAATAAAAAAAAAAACTCGAATTAAGTAATTCGTCGCGACATCATCATCTTGAATTTCACTAGGACACTAGAAAGGCCTCTTAATGGGTCATTATGGGCCTTGTAATTAGGCTTCACATCTTACTAATTGGGCTAGTTGGCCAATGTTGGATCGATGGGCCAAATGTGGAAATTGTTGTGAATAATAGAAAAGAAAAAGTGCAATAAAAAATTATTTACTTGGATATATATATATATATATATATATATATATATATATATATATATATATATATATATATATATATATATATATATATATATCCTATTTAGCTGGATTTAGTTAAAAATACTGCAATAATAAAATTTTTATTTGATTTGCATGAGATTGAGAAGTGTATGTGTAAATTTTATAACTTTATATTATTCACTATGTATGCAAAAGAAAAAAATAAAATAAAAACTGTTTAAAAAGTTATTAGATAAGTAAATTTATTTTTTACATAAAGTTATTCTTTCTAAATGCTGCAGTTGAGTTTATTTCATTCAATTTTAATTACAGTAGTTAAATTTAAATATTATCAGTTAAATTTAAATATCATCAAATCAAGTAGAAATTTTGGATATGTATACAATTGGAACTAAATAACTGAAATAGCAAGAGTCTGTTAATCCTCCAAGTAAAAAAATTGTTTAAAAAACAAGAAATAAAGTGTTTAAGAAGCTAAACCAGCTCTTAGAACTTGTGCTTTTCCCCCAACCCATCACCCTCTCCCTGTAAATAATAGTACACAGTAAGCTATTCAATGAAGCAAGGCACATGTTCTTCTACTTGGATATAAGCAAGAGACAAGTGACAACAACACACACTTATTCCATGTGATGATAAATAAAGCCATTTTTTTGTCATGCTACAAAACAATGCATCATTAATGTGGATGCTATTTAAAATGCAAATTAACATTGTACCTGATTAATAAGAATCATTTATTTTTTTTTTTTTTTTTTTAAGGTAATATGATATCAGATTTAATTATAATATATCTTCCAGTTTGATTTTTATTTTTAACGTTTACAAATATACTTTTGTATCGACTCAGATGATGATTTAATTATTTAAAATTTTTAAAAATAAATTATTATTTATTATTTAGCCAGATATATGGTAAGTCAACATTTTAAAAAATAAAATGATAATGAGAATGAGATAATAATTTATTAATTACTGATTTGCGCTTCTATAACTACATAACTTTCCACGTGTGAAGAAAAGAACGGAGCTAGCTTCCACGTGGCAGTCATTTAGGACGTCCGTATAATATTTCAACAACCCACTTTGTATCCGAAGAAAACCCTCTAAAAACCCTCGTTAACGCACCATTTGTGCTCTTTCGAGTGCTCCGCCATTTTATTTTTATTTTTAGTCCTTCCTTTTTCTCTTCTTCCTCTTCTTCGATCCCTCGTCGCCATGGCGCTCTCTCTCCACGGCTTCGCCTCCCTCCGAAACCCTAACCCTAGCCCTAATCCTAACCCTTCCCCTCTTGTCCATGGCATTCGAGGGACGGAGCCCTTCCCCCGCCTCTCAAACTCGCCCTTCCTCCACCTCGAGCCCCGCCGCCGCGCGCTGTGCTCGTCCCAGCCCCCGCATCGTGTCGTCGTCTCCGCGCGTCGCCACTTCTCTCGGATCGTCTCCTTCGCGGCGCCTAATGAGGAATCGGTGAGTGGGTTCTTTAGATCTCTTTGAGCCCTCTTTTGTGTTCTGTTGATCGCATAAATCGTGGAAATATTGGTGCGTTTTCCCCCTTTTTGATCAAATTGTTGGGTATAGTGATTGTATTGAATGCTAGATATGTACGATTCTAATCAAGTACACTTGTTTGAGACGATGGCGATATGAGATGCCCTATATTAGCATAGAAGCTGCTGAAATTAAGGTTCTTCTTTTGAGGTTCAGAATATTGTTTCTGTTCCATGCTGCAGCAGAATTTTTAGATTTTTTATGGTTTCCAAATGTTCTGCTAAGATTGCTGCTGTTGAAAGCAGAAGCGGAAGAGGGGCAACAGCCCCTTGTACATAGTAAGAAACTTATTCTCGAATGAAATGTATCAAATGTTGATGGAGATTTTAGTAGTTCACTGGTTCTGTAACTTCTGTTTCGCTAAGCAATGTTACATATTACTTGCATTGATCTTCTATTAATACCACAACACCAATACAATTCTTATTCCCGTAAGATAATTTATGTTGATTCCAGAAGATTGAAGGCATTCCACTGGAGATTCAGAAGGATGAAACTGAAAGGAAATCGGAGGTGTCTCAAGAAGCGTGGACGCAGACACTCGAACGCTTTAAAGCTGAAGCCCTGAAAATGAAAGCCAAATCAGCTGAGGCTTACGAAATATACTCCAAAAAGGCTGCCGAGATTCTCTTGGAAACATCTGAGAAGCTGAAGATTCAAGCAGATGAAGCTCAAAAGGACTTGGTTATAATACTGAAAGAAGTTGGTGAGGAAGGGCAGCAATATCTTAGTGTGGCCGCGGAGAAGTCTCCTGACTCGCTTAAGGATATATTGGAAACTTTCAAGTCACTTGGCGATCTAAAAAGCGTGTCACAAGTTCGTGATTATCATGTTGGAGTTGCTTTTGGTATGTGATGAAATTGTTCTGTTCAGTTAACATGTGTAATTGTATATCTTAATTGGGAATCTTTTGGTTCGTGAAGTTGTTTTCTATTGCTTGATCCTTTATCAGGGCATGTTGAGAAAAAAAATGTGTATTTGGTTTATTTGTTGTAGGTTCCTTTCTTGCTGCTGGTGGGTTTCTTAGTTTTATGCTAACTGGAAGTATTCCTGCCATTCGGTTCGGTGTTGTTCTGGGAACTGCACTTTTGGCCTTTAGCATAGCAAGTTTGAGATCATGGAGAAGTGGGCGTGCTTCTCCTCTTCTATTGAAGGGGCAAGCTGGTTAGTTGGTTTCTCTCCTTGTGAATTCTCGTCTTATGATTTAAAGTGATCTCGTAGGAGGACGAAGCTGTATGAGTTTTATCATGCTGATTTGGAATTTTTGCATAGAGAATGTGCATTCTTGATATTAGATAATTCTCTAAAGCTGGTTATTGTCGAAGAAGAGAATTAGATGAGGCATATTTTGGTCATATTCTTAGGAATAGTAAGAAAACACATTTAGTTGAATACATTAAGCAGTAACTTTCCTAAATACAGGCTTTAAGATTTATATCATAGAGCTAGGCTGGAATACTATCAGTAGCAAACGGGCTCCGTTGTCACCCATTTGTTTTTGATGACGGAGCTTCCAAAACGACGATCGGCACCGTCAAACATGATCTAGACCATTTAAACTATTTGAAAATTAAATTTCATGTTTTTTCAATATTCTTTTCTTGTCCATCAAGTTGATACAAAAATGAATGGCTGAAAATGAATATTCTTCAAAAAGTGATTATAGGAGTCTTGTAATCAAGATCAAGTGTATAGATCTTGTTTTAAATAGTTTAAAAAATTTTCTAACTAAAATTCAATTAATTTAGATTTTTTTATACCGTTAAACAAGCAAACGCCTCATATCTACCACTAAAATTACCAATTTTGTAACCCTTTGATCATTAGGTCATTGATGTCGAAAAGATTTGAAATTTGATTTTTAGATACTTCTGGTGGTCTAGATCATGTTCAAGAGTGCTGATCATCGATTCGGAGACTTTATCATCGAAAACAAATCGGTAGCAACGGAACCCGTTTGTTACCAATAGTATTCTAGCTCAACTTTATATCATATATCCTAAATAAATCTTCTCATGCTTAAGGTGGTTATTTGATTCATAATGAAAGTTTTGCTGGAAAGATCTTTTGAATAAGAGACTAAGGCAACTGATTGATGCTTTGTTAGTGGATGTACATTTATCTAATTCTGATAATTTACAAATATGCTTTTTATGTTGCGGAATACCAACTGGCAAGCATCTAGGCAACAACATGGACATCCATGAATCTTGGAAGGATAGGTGCCTCTCACCTAGATCTCCATGATTTGGCTTTTTATGTAGTTTGTTAGATGCCTATCATACTGGATGATGGTCAAGGAGCTCTCACCTAAGGTGGCTCTTCAAATTATGCACTCTTTTAATGAGTCAAAGAGCTTTGTTAATTACTTAAGATGGGATTGATACAAGAAATAACTATTTTCTTGCTATTCGGCAAATGCCCCTGTAGAAAGGATAGATAGACCATAAGCACAATACTTAGCATTTGTTGACTGTCATCTTTGTTTAGATGTTTCCCGTGTTAGTGACAGATTTGTATACTAATGGACATCTTGCTTTTGTTAACAAGATTGGTCCTTATATTCAAGTTGAAAAGGATGCTGTTTGACCAATGTAAAGTGAGAAACGTCAAAAAGTGTCATGTCAAAAGGGGTGAAAACTTACTGAGGTCTTCAAAGCAGCACCTAAAGAAGTCATTTTGCTTCTTTTTTGTTATTATGAGTGAAGATATATTGAGAGAGTATGTCATGTTGATGAATAGATGAAAAACACACTCTTAAGTGGATAAGCATTTGTTATTGGAATGCAGATTCAAAGGGCAAAATTTAATTCTCGTTGTTGCTATTTTAGTGATGAATAAATACACTTTAATGCCAGCTGAAACTCAGTGGACAAGAAAAGAATAGCCTGAGTCTAAGAAAAGTGAAAAGTACATTGGTTGTATTTTGAGTTTTCTGGTTTCTGAGTTGCACTGTATTCTTATCTTCCAAAATTGTCAGATGTTGAGAGTTGCCTCGCAGTACATTGATTTCAATAATGCGAGAGCTTATAACATGGAGAAAATGTATGAAGATAGTGGCACAGAACTTAGAGATTCAAAGATTGTACTCAGGATAGGATCCCGAGTTCATTTATTTGCAGTTTACGCAATATAGTCTTGATTTACACATCTATTTATTATGATCGTAACTCCAATTCCAAAAAGACCAACAAAAACAAATATTTAAAAATTGCGGGACATTCCATTTTATTCTCAATGTCTTCATCGAACTTTTCTTTTTGCAGCAATTGCGATCATTATCTTCTTGAGGCAATTGGTTCTATTCTTTCAGGTAACACTCATTATAACTGAATCACAGAATCACTAAGCAATGATTTGGAGATGTTCTCGTATAAGGATATCTTAAAAAAATTTCTGTTCTCATGAATTATGTTTTCCTTGCAGGATTGGTCATTTTCAACCTTTTTCATCTTCCTCATCAGGTTTGCAAACTTGAGTTACTTCGTCTTGCATTTTCGCCTTCTCTCTGGTTGATAATTAAGTACATAATTTTGTTTGTGATGGTATGAGAACTAATCTATGTAGAAGGCGGTACTATGGCTAAAACTACTGTTGGATGTGTTCATTGCACTTATAGGCGAAGATCACATAATCACAACTACATACTACTAAATTGGCCGTCATCCCTCATTATACTAGCTTCTACTTGCCATGCTATTTTTTCAAAATTTTGTATTGAATTTTGAGGGTCACTGGAGGGGGATGCTCAAATGGCTCCTATGTCATTCCTGAACAATTTTTTTTCTTTCAGCTACATAAGACGCAAGCTTCTCTTTCACTGTCTCTGCTGACTGATATCCACCCACCCTCTGAATTGTATTATTACAAGATAATAAGATTTGACTGAAAATTTTATTCTGCAGTGGAGCAATTGCATCTTTGTATGTTTTCCACTTCCGGACTGGTGGTGACCAGAAAGGCCCAAGCACTGAACAGAGCTTGGAGAATTAGCCGCCAAGGTAGCAATCCCTCGATCTTCATCAAATCTTTCTGATTCTGTCATAGAATTATAATCCTTTTAATACACCTCCATTCTCTACCTATGGCCTCGGTAAAACTAATAATTTTCTACTATTTTTCACCACGAAATTCTTATTCATGTTCCCATGTCATCAGGCGATTCAACAGTTAGAAGGATTCACCGATGAGAGTCGCTCATTATCCGGATGCCAAAGAGTTTGTCTTCTCCTTTATTTAGTTGCCATCTTAGAGATCAGTACAACAGTCAGTGAAAGAATGTAAGAGATGACCCACATAGGCCTAATAATTTGTCACTTTCGAATTATCCCTTGGTTATATCTATCGGTGCGACTTTTTAAGTTTTTTTAATTCGTTTGTGCTCATCATGCTATCTACTAGCTGGACATCTGATGCGAACGTATATTAGGCGTCGACATGCTAGAATCATTGAGAAGGCCTTTGTGATTAGTTATGAAGATTTGTGTATAATTTCTGAAGCATCACATCATGTAGCCTACATGTTGTTGTTTGCCCTAGCATTAACTATTTCTCCAATGGTTTTGTAGTTGGTTATTTGAGTTGCCAGAAGCATTATAATATTTGTTGTTGGCTCACAGCAATGCTATTCATACACTTTCAAAAAGATGTATAATTTATATTTTATCTATATCCAACAGATGGAATGTTAATGTTATTGTTAGTTATATTAAGATGCACAATCTAGAAGTATTTCATATTACATGCATGATTGACATGATAGTCGTCACATGACTTAGAAAAGATAGATTTTTATGGACGTATGCGCGACAGTCCAATTGATTTGATGCATACTGTTACTTATGGTAATGTAACATCTAAATAATGGTACTAAGATGATAAGATGATGTGGTATTTAAATTAGCTTTTAAAATAAAAAAAAAAAGATTTAATAAGTATGGAACGCACCAGGGTTAAATACAAGTACAAATTGGTATAGGTATATATTTTTTGTTGGATTAATTTTATATAGTTTTTTTATAAATATATAAAATAATATTTTTTTTTATAAAATTTAATTTTTTATATTTATTTTGTTAAAAGTTTTAAGTTGTTTTTATACGCCTCTGTTAACTTATTGTTAATATCTGTTAGAAAAAAATATTATATTTAATCATGAGTATATATTTTAATCGTTGGAATTTTTAAAAGGATATTTGTAAGGATAAAATTAATTTTTTATTTATGTTTTATTAAAAAATAATGATAATAAATTAGAGAAATATATATAAATAATTGGCTAAATAAATTAAAGAAAAAATTAATTTTATCCACTTTGTCCATTTACGGTATAATATATATAATCTATATATATATATTAGCGAAATGTTTTTAGGGGGCAACGGCGGTAACGGATGTGGTAAATTGACGAAAATGCCCTCCTTGTGCTGACGGTAACAGAGGAAAATGCTTTTTTTTTTTTTTTTTTTTTTTTTTTTTTGCTATCCTGAAGTTTTTTTTTTTCTTTTCTATTCCGAATTTTTTTTTTTTTTTTTTTTTTTTTTTAAGAATTTTTTCAAGGGTATTTTGGGTATATGACATTATATTTTCAAAAAAACTGGTCTCTCTCGGTCTCTCTCTCGGGGGGTTCTTGCACAATTCGCTAATTACGAGGGGGCAGATTGTCGACTTTTAAAAGACAGGGGGTAAAGTGGAAAAGCGGGATATTACAGGGGGGTTTTCTGTAATTTAGCCTAAATAATTTAGAATTTTTTTTAAAATAAATATAAAAAATTAAACTTTGTATGAATATATTGTACATTTAGCGGTATAAAATTAAACTTATTTTATTCCTAAGTAAGATTTTATATATATATATATATATATATATATATATATATATATATATAGGGGGTATTATATAATCGATAGCATCAAGTATTTGGTGTTATCAAATTTTTTTTACCTTTAAATCAATTTATTTGATCATTTTTATAAATTTGATTTTACTATTTTTTCAACTACCCATTAAATTCAAGGGTACACCCTTAAATCAAATTTTTTTTGATCATTTCTATCAACTAGATTTTATTATTATTTTAACTATTCATTAAATCTAAGAATCTCTCTCTCTCTCTCTCTCTCTCTCTCTCTATATATATATATATATATAATTCGACAAGCGGTCCTTAGCCGATTTGATGTTCAATTATTGATTTTGTTGGTCCAAATTTTGCGTGGTGGTCCCTATGTTTTGTACGTGTTCCTTTTTTTTTTTTTTTTTTTTTTTTCTTGGTGTGTGCGTGTGTAGCTTTCTGATGATGGGGTGCTAATGAATTGAATCGAGACCCCTCCTCCGTTCCGAAGAGCTGGCGACCATCTTTTCTTATTGAAAGTTTGAAACAACGACTAGAGAAAATGAAATTTTGACCCATTCCAACTTGTTCCTTGGGCTATGCTATTAAATAAGGTGTCTCGATCGAGATACAAGAATACGGGTTTTTTTTTTTTTTTTTTGAAATAAAAATCGATAGGCATTTCATTAAAAATAGAACAGTGATTAAAATTTTATGTAAATTTCTCTTATTGATATTAGCTTATATATAAAAGTTAGCGTGGCATGCTATATTTATTTTTAGGGGCAATTGCCTATATGGACCCCTATTAAGTTCTCAACTTTCATATCTACCCTTCAAAAAATCTGCTCCACCCATAAAAACCTGTTTCGTATTCAAAGTTTCAAACTTCATAGTTGGTATCTTTTGCTGAAGCAAAAAAAAAAAAAAAACAAAGTTAATTAGATTCTTTGGTCCAAAGCAAGATTCCATTCTCGGAACGACAAGCTGGTCCGGTGACTTTAACTTGTGCTTTCTTCACCATTTCTAACCAAACAATATTTTACTCGTGCTTTCTTCATCGGTTTAATTTAATAAAATAACAATACTGTGTTACACCTGGACGATCCGCAACCAACTTCTATACATGAATACTATTTATACTAGCTTACTTCTGTAGTAAATTGTAATTCAAGTAGATCATAGGGACTAATGTTCATTATTCCTAACAGAATTTCCAACTACTTGTGTTCGTTGGTTGTGGGCCTGAATGTAAACTGGAGTGTGGGCCATGGGCACTTGAGTGTGGGCCATGGGCCTGATCGTGGCTTCACTGTGGTTGTAACCCCAGTTGTGGATTTGCTTTACATACTGTTGTAAAAGCTCCGGTCGGTTTCTATTAATTAATTTCTACTATTATTTATACTTTGAGAAATTTCTCCTATGAATGTCATGTTTTGTGAGATTAAAGTTAACATATACGTTACGCAGTTACGAGGTATGAAGTTAATTTATGGGTATGGATATATATATATATATATATATATATATATATATATATATATATATATATATATATATATATATATATATATATATATTTTGGTGAGATTAGTAATCGCTAAATTGACCTTTTTTTTTTTTTTTTTTTTTTTTTTTTTTTTTTTTTTTTTTTTTTAGTGTTATAATTTTATTAAGATAGATTTTTTTTTTTGGGATATATTTTTACATGATTCTAACCGTTGAGACTTTAAAAAAATATATTTATGATGACAAAATTAATATTTTATTTATATTTTACTAAAAAAATAAATAGTTAACTAACAATAATAAATCAGAGATAAATATGAACGTAATTGGTTTTTGAAAAGATAATAATAAAAACTTAAATTTTATAGAAATATATATATATTATTCGATATATTTGTAGGATGTGTAAAATTATTCTTATCCCTTATTTATTTGTATAGTATCTCTAGTTTTTTCACTCTTTAGTAAGTTTTGATACATTTAGGGTTTGTTTGTTTTGACGTAAATTGATTTTGAGTTGAAGTGAATTTTGGGTTGAATTAGAGTTCGGTGAAAATTACAAATTACTTTAAATTTACTGTTTGTTTTGATAGCCGTGGAAGTGAAGTTCTACTTATTATGCTGCTTGTTTGGTAAAAAATGAATAATATAAAAAGTATTATTTATTATTATTTTTTATTTATTTTATCGAAAATTATTTAATTTTCACACCATTGATCAATTTACTTTTCATAAAACTTAATAAAAAATAAATTATAATATAATAAATAAAAAATAATATAATTATATTTCTAAATAATTACAGAATAAAATTTAAAATAAATATATTAATTTGTTTAATATATAAATTATAATAATGTAATAAATAAAATTCTAAATTAAAAAATTATTAATATTTAACAAATTAATTTTCATCATATTTTAAACATATAAATTAAATAAAAAATATATTAATTAAAGCTTAATTAATTAAATTTTATTATATTTTAAATATATAATCCAAATATTATCATAATTAAATTCCTTCATAAATAATTTATTTTATTTTTTCTCTCTCACTTCACTTGATCGTAATTGACTTCGCTCAGCGGTGAGACGAAATCAATTCAGCGGTGAGACGAAATCAATTTTGATGTTTTAAATGAAGTGGACGACGAACCAAACAATAAAAATAAAAGTCACTTTTTCCCTCCACACTTACACAGTGAAAAAAAACATATCCTAAGTCCCAAATCAGCCAACAAAATTAAGTCCTATCCTAATTGCTAAGTTAAATTAACCTAATATAAACCACTCTACTCTTAAAAGAACCCAAATTGATAATCGAAACCAAATATATCGCCTAATTCCAAGAGCACTTCTTCATGGAAATTTGCATCCAAGCTGCCACTTGAAGATTGCTAGCCGGGTAGTCGCGACCGGATCGAATCCTACTGTATCGGGCAGAACCCGAAATTTTGAGGGGGAGGCCTCCTTTGGTTTTGGTGGGTACGCAGAAAAGGAAGAAGATCGAAGAAGAAAAGAAGAGGGGAACATGTTGATATTACTTGTCGGATTGTTTGTGTTAGTCATTAATTTCGAAAACTTTAACTGTTAGAAATATATAATTAATTAATTTATAATATATTCATTTCGAACGTCTGACCTGACTTTTGGCTACAAGACAAAATTCTTGCTCTTTTGAGCCAACAATAACTACATCACATGAATGGTCTCCGAGTAGGGGTGGCAATTCAGCTCGCTGTTCGCGAGCTAGCTCGTGTTCGGCTCGAAATGAGCTCGAGATCGAATTGTTTGTTTAGTAAACGAGCCGAATACGAGCCGAACACGAGCTGGGGTCAGCTTACTTGTGTTCGGCTCGATAACCGCTTAAATATATATATATATATATATATATATATATATATATATATATATATATATATATATATATATATATATTCTTTTCTTCTAAAATTATAATTTTTTTAAATAAAATTTTTAGAATCATTAGATTGAATTAAATTTAGAATTTTTCATGATCTTATGGTGCACGTTTCTTTATTTATTTATTTTTAATAAAAATAGACATCAATTGAGCATAGAAGTATAGAAAAGAGTTTTTTTTTTTTTAAAAAAAAATTAATTTTATTTATTTAAAAATTAGTTATTATTTCAATTCTGTAAGAATACAACATTTTATCCAAACACGAAAAAACATAATAAAATATTATACTGTATTTAAAATTTCATACTAATTAATTATAATAAAATATAAAATTCTATTTTTATTTCTTGTAACTACCAAACGGCGAGTCCCCCACACAATCCACAACGACCATGAGCCCAATTTTGTATTATGAGTACTATAATATAGAGTTAGGTTTCTACAGTATTTATAATAATGAAGCTCTTATATTATAGCCTTATTTTTGAGTTTAGAATATTCAAAAATATAATTTAGAGTATATAAAATTTTTAGAAATAAAAATTTATTTATTTTTGACATTGATCATAAAATAAACTATGTCGACAAATTATAAATTTTTTTTTCCTAAGAACCTTGATATTGTAAATCATATTTAACTATATGAATCGTTAATTTGAATATCGTAAAATTAAAAATGAGACTATAGTATAGGAGCCTAACTCCTATAATATATGCATAAAGCATATTATAAATATAAAAATAATATAAAATTTTAGTTTTTTTTTTTTTTTTCTACAAGCCAAACACATGTGGTATAAAATTTATATTTTGTTTCCAATAAATCAAAAATAAAAAAAACATAAAATTTATTTTCTTTTCAACCAAAAATTAATTTTCTTTTTCTAGATATATATATATACAAATCAAACACTGAAGGGTGTAAAATTTATTTTTTTCAAAACTTTTTTTTTTCATCTAATTTTTTTTTTTTTTTTCAGTTTTAAATAGAACCAAACACACCGTTAGGTAAAATATTCTTATACTTTAATTTGTTCTTATTAATTGGCGTTGTCAAGAGTTGTAAAGAACTAAAGATGCCAAAGTCACTCTGTTGCTTGATTGGGACGTCCCAAAAAAAAAAAAAAAAAATGCTACTTGCATATTCTATTCTAATGAATGGAATATAATCACTACTCACTTAGATATGATTAATGATAAATTTTTATTTATTAAATAGAATATGTGTATAATATGCGCCCTAAATAAAAATAAGAAATATATATATACTAGAACGATTTATTTTATAAATAAGTATAAATTCAGAAACAAATAGGAATAATATTAATTTTGCGTTCGGATGAATATTGAGTTCTTCTCGAGAATAAAAAAACAGTATTTGAATAGGTAGGTTGGAATAGTAAAAATAAGAGTAATTATAATTTTAAAATAATAATATTTTATCTAATTAATTTATATAAAAATATTAATTAAATAATAATTTAATTTATTTAATTAATTATTATTAAATAATTTTAAATATTAATTGATAAAATAATTAACAATAATAAATATTATTAATAAATAATTTAATTAACTACAAATAATATAATAAATTATTAATAGTTAAATAATAATAATTAAAATTATATTTATTTTAAATAAATTTATTTTTAAGTGAAAATAAATTTATTTAAAAAAAAATAAAAAAAAAATAATAGTTTCAGTCTCATGCAAGCTTATTTTTAAAAAAATAAAAAAAACTGTTTCAATTCAAACCAATATTGAAGAAGAGATAAGATTTTATGTTAGATCTTATTTTACAAACAAACTGAAGTGATGTGCGTACGTATGTGTCTTACGTGGGCATGAAAATGTCACGTAAGCTGCGTCACAAATATTGGTAAGTTAAATTAAATTAATTTAATTGATCGATTCCACGAAATTAATGATCTCATCGAGACAGTGTGTGAACGAGATCGATTCCACAGGAGATTGGGTCTCAATAAAGTTAAATTTCAAACTCACTTTAAATTTGCAAACCATCCTTATCTCGAGATATATATATATATATATATATATATATATATATATATATATATATATATATATATATATATATATATATATTTTTAATAACGGTGGAACGTATGAAGGGTATATTGGAAAGAAAAAAATAAGAGGGGTAAATCAGATATTTCTTCATATTTCAGAGGTACACAAGCAATTATCCCATATATATATATATATATATATATATATATATATATATATATATATATATATATATATATAAAGTACAAATTAAAAATTTTTTATTATTGAATTTGTATTGAGATTTGTATAATTATATTTTTTTTTTCTTTCTTTAATTGATTTTACAATAGTAAAAATCTCAATACAAATTCAATAATAAAAAATTTATCAATATAATTAGAATTGTCCTTTAAAAAATGTATAAACCTTTCTCTCTCTCTCCCTATATATATATATATATATATATATATATATATAAAAGAAATATACTGAGGAATATCTCTTCTACTTTCCGTTAGGGATGAAGGTGGAGAATTTCATATAAATTCTTTAATTAGTCCGGTACAGGAATAATACTATTGACGACAAGTTCTAGAATGGACAAATGAATTGCGATTTGGTTAAGATTTTGCAGATTTGTCCTGATTTTGTGCTTTATTATTATATATATATATTTTACTTTATTTTTTTCTTAACACTAATGATATATGATGCAGCATGTAGATAAAATAGCGGAGTATCGTAACGTGTGAAAGAATACGAAATAATCAGTTATTTTTTGGCAACAGACTTAAGCTTTTAGAAATAAATAGATATTTTACATAATTCATCATGATATTCGAATTCTATTAGGTGTTTACGTCTCTTTTAATTTTTTCCCAACTTAATTAATTTAAATTCACAATTATGGAATTACCAAATTATCTTAAGCCTAGATGCCCCGTGGAGGGGTACTAAAGCACCATTCTCTTTTGTAGCTTATAATCTTCTAGAAATAAATGCTTGTCTTACATAACTTAACATAATGGGTAAATAAAAGAATTATTTTGGACACAAAGGACAAAAAACTAGCTTTTTTTTTTTTTTTTTTTTTTTTTTTTTTTTTTTTTTTTTTCATTTTGCCTGTATTTGTAAAAAAGAAATCCCTTACTACAAGTAGCAATAAATTTGATGATTGATGTCTGAAATTTTAAATTTAAAGTATAATTATTTTACATTTTCAACTAAGTTTAATCGAACAAAATAGATAGTGTATTATTTTTTTTTTAAAAAAAAAAAATAAATAAATATTATATTAATTGAAGTTTATTTGTGAAAAATAAAATATACAAACAACAATACCAAGGGGGTGTTATTAATTAAGCATGTTATAGGACAAATATGAAAGTCTCTTCATTGATAATTAAAAGAGTAATAATCACTGCAAAATGTAAAGTGCATAAAACAATTATTTTCTGTAAAGGAATCTTTTACTAGTCTAACCGACATTAGCAAACTCTAGATTTTCATTGGTAAAATGATGATAAGACATAATATATATATAGAGAGAGAGAGAGAGAGGTTAGTGATGTGTTGCTTCAATTAATAGGGACCACAAACCTTTATTCTTCTTTCCTCTATCTATTGGGTCCCTTCTTCTTCTTCTTTTTTTTTTTTTCTTCCTTTCTCACTCTCTTTCTCACCCCATTTTGACTATTTCAAACATAGCTAATTTAGAATAGTGTTGAAATCAAAAAAATCGTCATGTATTATGTAATACGGTCGGTATGATTAAGCCGGTTGAACCGATCAAAGATGACAAGTAGTGTAAAAATTTGTCAATAAATTAACTGATTTAAAATAATCGACTTTATAAATTTATTGAGAATAAGAACTGAGATAAATAATCGGTTAATATTGAAAATAAGAATCGAGATGAATAATCGGTCATCGGGTTTATAAGCCGATTGAGGATAAGGATAGAGAATGAAAAAATAAATAACGCTTAAAATTAAACGAAAAAAATTTCGTAACTGAGCACAGATGTAAAGATGCTACTATTGATTTTGAGGCCGAGGAATACGTAATAATTTTTTCAAAAATACGCCGTTATTTTAATAATTTTTCGTTTATTACTCTGTTACCTAATACGGCCGTTAGTCCTAAAAGGAGTCGTAAATGTATAAATAAGCGAATCTTCTTAGAAGAAAAAAGAGATTCTGCAACTTCGTAAGCCAGTGACCATCCCTGCTATTCAATACCTTCAAAACCTGCATTTACTGCTTACCTAGACTAAGATTACCACTTTCCTAGATAGATCTTCATACCAGCATTTACTGCATTCCTTTACAGCTTTTCTAGGAGTAGGCTTACTTGTAATCGCCCCTTTGTAACCCTTTTCTGAGCAATACAAAGTGAAGCGGTTCATTCAGCCGTGTTGATCAATATCCATTTGTCTCGGTTTGGCTCCTCCAAGCCAAACTTTATTAAGAATTTGATTAAGAAGAATTCGACTGAGCGGATCTCCCCTTGGCCTAATCATTTGGCATGCGACGCATCGCATTTGGAGGATCAATCCAGAGGCCAATCGCAGACCGTACCAAGAGTCGGCACATTTCATCCCCAACAACAAAACATGCATGGTTTTTGTGGTGTCAAAAACATATTGATTATATATATAATATCAAACATATTTCATTATTCTAGAAAGATTAATCTTAGTTAGGCTGCCTTCAGTAATAAAATAGTATTTAGAAGGATAAATTTTTATACTTTTAAAATTATGATTGTTGTCATATGGTGTGTTCACATAGACACTCTATATGGACCTACGTTTCTGAGGTTTTGAAATGTAGATATATATAAAAGAGAACTCTAATAATCCTTTTTGTATCTGATCCGATCTCCGCATTCGATCTGATTCGATCTTCGCATTCGATCTGATCTATACATCTCGATCTACAACACGTAGGAGATACGTGGAAGCTTCAGAATCATTAAGACAAGAACGATCTATGAAGGTTGGTAAAATAAGCAACCCGATCCGATTTTAGTTTCTAGATACGTTGGCTATCCAGCTTGTAAATTTTTGTTGCTCTTTAAAATCCAAATATATTTTAAAATAATGAGAAATAAATAAAATATATGTTTGGTATGAAATTTGCTTATTCTAAAAAATAAAAAAAAAATTATTTGAAATTAATTTTATAATAATAGTTGAGAATTGTAGAAAAAGTAGATCTAAAATATCAATATTGCAATGCCTCATTTATATGTAATATTAATAATATGCATGTGGGTTTATAAAATATATACTAATTATATTAAATATTATCTTGGAATAAATTACATATCAATGGAATAATTTAAAAAATATTATATAAAATATTTTAATTATTAGTGTTGGTATAAAGAAGTTGCGATGGGAGGTCAAGTTAGGCCGACTCACATTTAAAATGGTGTGAGTCTGGATTGGATCGAGTCATATTTAAAGTGGCGTTAGGTTGGTTGGACTTAGTAATAATTAAGATCCGTAGGCACTATCTGTACTATTTAAATGAATTAGTTAAGTACTTTTAATAACTGAGTTTTTAGGATTAATGGTTAGCGTCAACGATTCGACAATTAGGAGTACAATTATTTATCTTACATTAAATTCATAAAAAATAATATATTAAATAATTAAATATATTACAAAATTTGTTAGCAATATAAATTTAGAAGAGATTAAACATAAAATACCAGGTTTTGTAATAAATCTATTGCAAAACAGAGAGACCATACACATGAGGGTGAGCATATGAGCGGTCAGAATTTTAATTTTAAGAGGTTAAAAATATATTATAGAAAATATATTAATTTTTATAAATTATTAATAAAAAAAAGTTATACATAAATATATATTTTTTTATTAGTTTTTTTTAAAAATAGAGTATAGTTGTCTTTACCATTAAAATAATAATAATCTAGGTATCTACAAAAAAAAATTATGTCAAAAAAATTAAGTATATATTAAGATCTAGTATAATTTACAAATCAAATATTACGATATATCAAAAAATCAAATATTAAAATTTTGTATAATTTACAAATTAAATATTACGATACGTCGGAGTAAATTAAATTTGTATATCGTGACTTACGAGACAATATTATTTTTTTTAAAAAATTTATTTACCTTCTAAAATTTATACTATTTTAATTTTTCAATAACTTAATAATAAAGTATTATATAATTTTAAAAATATTAAAAAAATCATAATTACCGTGGGACTCCACATTGCACCGTCCTACCTTCGATAGCTCTGGCCATTTATGGGTTGATAGTGGAAGCATTTATACGTTCTAATGGAATAGTGCATAGTTCAAGATCACTGTGTGCTTTTGATTCTGTACATAGGAACAAAAGTGGTCATTTATTATTATATTCTAGATGCTTTTGAAGCGAAAGCTAGTTGATTAATTGACGTGACCATTTTGTCGATCATGCGTTCATACGTGGGTATAAGAAATTCATCATCCACCTACAAATTAAGTCCCCAAAAAAAAATAAAAAAATAAATAAATAAATAAATAAATCAAGAGAAAAAAAAACTAATTAGCAAATGATAGAAAATAACATCTAACGATGTGCTATTGTTAAGCACCATAATTGTGTCAATGGTAGGACGAAGTGTCATTTTTGCTACCTATTAGCTAAAATTAGTATAATTTTTTTTTCTTTTTTTTTTTTTTTTTTTTTGACAGATTTAGAAAATTAATAAATTAAGTCCAGTAAACTTAATAAGTTGATTTGAGCTGTGATTCACAAAAAACCTATTAGTAAGAGACTTAACAATAACATAACGTCTAGATGAATTAAGTCATATCGAAGTTCGTAAGTATTGTAACTGAGTTCTTAAGTATGATAGGTGCACTTTCGTTATTGGTATGTGTTTTTAAGATAGTTGATTAATACTTACGATTTAAAAACAGTATCAGAGCTAGTGGTTTTTAAATTTGGTCTTACTTTATAGGATTCTCCTTTAACACAATGACATGATCAGATTCTTTCAAAGATTGAGCTATTGATCTGCCTGCTGGAACTAGATCTGTTTCATCTTAAGCCCTCGGGTGCGAGTTCGAATTCTATATGCTGTGTATTAACGGTGCAAGTGTCTGTTCCGTAACAATAGGCCATAATTTGTTAAAGGGGACTGCAACCATGGGCTATTTATTATTGGTTAAAATAGGTTCAACTTTCTGTCCAATTATAATAGGATCAGAAGAATAATAAGTTGAGTGAGACTGTGATCAGGTGAAAACTCATGAGCACTGTGGCTGAACTCTTAAATACGAATTGATGCATCTTTCCATCGACAAAAAAGACAACATAATTAGGGTCTATTTGGCATAATTGTTAGAGAAGTGATTTCTTCGTAATTAATTTTAATTTGTATAATTGATTTTGGTGAAAAGCTATAGAGCATTGAGTTGAGTCTAAAAAAAAAGTGATTTTTCTCAAATTATTTTGTAAAGATATTTGGCAAAAAAAAATTTGTTCTTTGCACTTTTTGAATATTATTTTAAAATAATTAAAACTCTAAATTTAAATTTTAAAATTTTAAATTTTAAATTTGAATTAAATTTAAAATTTTGAAATTTGAATTTAAATTCTAAATATACAATTCAAAATTTTAAAATAATTAAAATAACTAAAATTTAATATTTAGAATTTTGAGGTTAAAATTTGAAATTTAAAATTTTGAAACTTAAAATGTAAAATTTAAAAATTGAAAATTGAAATTTCAGAATTTAGAATTTGAACTAAAAATTTCTAATATCAAATTTTAAAATTCAAATATTATCTTAAATTTTAAATTATAAAATTGAAAATAGAAAATTGAAAATTGAAATTGAATCCTTGAAAATTAAAAATTTAAAACTAAAAATTAAAATATGAATTTAAATTTAAAATTGAATCTATAATTAAATTAAAATTTATAATTTAATTCTAGAATCTGAATTAGATTTCGAGAAATAAATTTTAACTTTTCTAATTTTAGAGCTCTACTAAAATTAGACAACAGATTCTAAAAATTAAAATTAGACTCTAAAAAATAAGATGAAATTATGAAACACTCTATTATACAAAAAAAAAAATTACATTTAACTCTAAAATTATTTTTCAAACAAAATCTAGACCAAAATCCTACTTAGATTTGACTAATCAACTTCGTACATATAATTTACTTGTGAGACTGAAAATGGTACTTAAAATACTACACACTCCAGGTTGGCCCTAGCCACTAGTAATTCTAATATGGAAAAGTAAACTCATAACTTAATTTGTGAGATGTAACATAGATCCAAAAAAATTAAGAGGGATGCTAGGTGTACATTTTTTTAGGGGTGTATATTTTACACTCCAATCTCAGAATGCTAGGTGTACACCTCTTTAGGAGTGTATATCTTACATCCCACTCCGTTCTGGGATGGGGTGAATTTCACTCGTCACTCGATGTGACGAGCGAGTGACGAGTAAAATTCACCTCATTTCAGAATAAAGTGGGGTGTAAGATATACATCACTAAAAGAGTGTATATTTATATATACCTAAAAATTAATGGCCTTAAATAGTCCCAATAATGTCCCTTTGGTCCTCTTCAACTACCGCTTTAGAGAATCTTCATTTATATATACATAAAAATGCTCCTTTTATTAGAATATATAAGGATAATTGTATATGATTTTTTTTTGTAAAAATAGTAAATAATAAATATATTTTTATAAAGTTTAAATTATTAAAATTATTATTTTTAATTTTTTCTTACTGCAAATATATTTTTCTGTTGACAAAATTTAGATAATTATAAGTTAAAAAATTTAACCACGGTTAGTTAAAAATTAAAATAATATTTTTATTCTTTATATATATAATTTGTATTTTAATATTAATTTTTGTAATCTTTCTCACTCTCTTCTTTTTATCCACAGTGGCAGCGAGACCTACGGCGACGACGACGTAGAAGGTGAAACTCTCCGCTGCGGCAAAAATGAGGTACGCTGCATGTACTGCGGCGAAAGTGATGAGAGAGCGAGAAATTAAGAAAAATATATTTTTGTAGGTAAAAATTTGTAAGAGCAAAATAATTATTTTACATACGCATCGTTAAAATGCTAATGGTGAATCAAATGGTAGAGACATATATAAATGAATAATATTTTTAGAATAGATATATTTACAAATTAGAAAAAATTTTAAGGAATAAATTAAATCACTTATGTTATATAAAAATTTATATGTTATTTTATACTTTTATAGGGACATGTATGTAATTAATTATAAAATTAATTATAAGTAATGCTATTCATACATCTTATCCGTCTAAGAGTGGGATCTTCTTTATTATTCACTTCGAAGTGACGAGGAAAGTTAAGGAAAAAATAATATGATAGTACCGGTTACAAGAAAAAATCTCATTATAGTCAATATGGGGCCTCACCGCCCATCAATGCATGGTGTTCTCCTACCAATCGTTACTCTCGATGATGAAAATGCTATTGACTGTGAGCCCATATTGGACTATTTACAAAGATAAGTTAAAAATCAAACAATTATACAATATCTACCTTATGTAACTAGATGGAATTATTTAGCTACTATGTTCACTGAGGCAATAACCATAAATGCACCAGAATAATTGGAAAATGTTCAAGTACCTCAAAGAGCTAACTTTTCACACTGTCCTAAAATAGATAGGGTGTAAAATATATATTCCGTTTGAAGTGTACCAAAAATATTTTTCTAAAATATATTAGCACTGATGCACATGCTATGCGTGATGACTTTTCTAAAATTTGTCAATTCTAAATGCTTTTTAGTTTAATAACCTTCTTACATGATAAGTAAGTTTATTGTTTTTTCTCTAAATATAACCTTATAAAATACAAAAGTACAAATTTGAGAAGCTGTGGTGTTGCTCTATTAACTATATTTTCAAAAGTTTACAATAATGACAAGAAAGCTATTATATATATATATATATAGAGAGAGAGAGAGAGAGAGAGAGAGAGAGAGAGAGAGAGATGGATGGACTCGACTACTACTAGTAGTAAAATTTTATTGTTACTATCAATTTTTTTTCAACGATGGAATCTTCGAATCGATAATCGGCACCGTTGAACAAGATCTGGACCACTGGAGCTATCTAGAAATTAAATTTCATATTTTTTCGATATTCTTTTCTTGTCCATCAAGTGGACACAAAAATAAACGGCTGAAAATAAATATTTTTTAAAAAATGATAATAAGAGTCTTGTAATCAAGATCGAGAGTATAGATCTTATTTTAAATAGTTTAAAATTTTTTTTAACTAAAATTAATTTAGATTTATTTACACCGTTAAACGAACAAACGTCTCATATCTATTATTAGAATTATAAATTTTATAATTATTTGATCATTAGATCAATAATGTCGAAAAGATTTAAAATTTGATTTCTAGATAATTCTAGTAATCTAGATCAAATTCAACGATGCCGATCACCAATTCGAACGTTCCATCATTGAAACAAAATCGACCGTAATAATAAAATTTTACTATTAATAAGAGCTCAATCAATCTCTCTGGCTCTCTCTCTCTCTCTCTCTCTCTCTCTCTCTCTATCTGTCTCTCTCTCCAATGTTTCAAAAAGATACAAATAAAATAATAATATTTTTTTTTAAGAAAACGATATATACAAAAAATAATATTAGTGATAGAAAAGGAGCTTTGAGAGGTTCTCCAAAAGTTAGTGGTGGACTCTTTGATCTAACCCCTTGGAGATAGATCGAATATATGACGAGGATTAGACAGGGAAACGTCATCAACAGAGAAAGAAAGTGACAGACTTGGATGATTAGGGCAACAAAATAATTTTGGTCTAAATCTAATGAGTCGACTCGATTCGATCCGACCCGATTAGATCAGTTTTGTGACCCGTTATTTTTGACGCCAAATTGGTTTTTGATTAGAAATTAACCATCAACCGAACTAGTTTTCAGATTGGATTTAGGTTTAATTTGATCCTCATCAACTTTATTAGAGCAGTGACCACTGGGTTATTTGCGACCAATTAATTAAGCTAAGTCCAATGCCACCCCTAAACCCAAGGTTCCCAATTTGATCGAGTGGTGCTGTAGTATATACATTTAATTTGTACAATATTGTAAAGCTATAGTTATTTTCATCAAATTGATGTAAAATAGATTTAGCACAGGAACTAAACATGTAATTAACAACATCCCAAATTAATAGCACAGCTATATATATATATATGTAACTATATATATATATCACTTGAAAGAGCAGTAGATTAACACACCCCCTAATCCTTTTTCATGTAGACAACACGATCTATATAGTCTCGAAATCCTGAAATGCTGGAAGCTGAGAATATAAATCATCCAAACCGAACTCTTCGTCAAACTCGACATCTAAACAGCCACATGATGGGGATTGCAAACCCGAGGTGCTCTCCGATCCACAGCTCGCGACCTCAATCTTCGGCATAGCTAACCCTTCGAACTCCGCTAAATCTTGTAGCACTAAGTTCTCTGAGGACGAACCTGATCCGGCGATGAGTTTGCTTATGACTTCCTCATCAAAGTACTCCGCCTTTTGCAGTTGATTGCTATTGTTAGTCGCAGCGGTCGTGTTGAAGTTGATGATGATCGAAGAGTCGGGGGGATCTCTACACGTGTGCTCGCCCATGTAGGTGATCTCGTACATGTTCGGGTCGTCCTCCGATCGCTGGACTTGTCTAGTAGCTTGGCAACCTTTGTCATACTTGTAGGTGCACCTGTAGTAGCTCCTGTTACATTTGCGCAAAAACTAACATGTTACATCTATATAGAAATCAAGATAAACTTAGCACTTGATGTAATTATAAGATCAATTTAGGATTAATTAATCAAAATTTGAAGAAATCGATCACCAAGTCATATCGAGTACAAAATAGAATCTTTTTTCTTATAATAATTAGGAGTCCGAAAATTAAAAAAAAAAAAAAATTAAGGATAGAAAATAAATAAAAAAGTAGAGTAAAATCTTATTACCTTGGATACTTTGCACTGTAGATAACCTTTTGTCCGTACTTCCTCCATGTATACCCATCATCAATTGTCTCTTTTTTTATTTGTTTGCATGCATAAGGGTGAGCCCTACAATATTTACGCGCCATAATTATTTTCTTACTCAAAAAAATAATTTAATTATTTAAATATAATTTCTATATATATATATATATATATATATAGATAAATACTTTTTATCTACCTTCTTTTGTAGCCGCTCTTACGTCCAGATCGGACCATCCTCCTTCTGCCAAAATTCTCGCTTCGTTGATCGAGGAGGGCGTCTGATTTTTGCCCTTCAAAATTTAAAATACTGAGCGCTCTATCGAACGAGGCAAGAATCTCCCCAATTAGACCCGCGAGCGTCGAGTTCTTCTGCCTTTGGGTCTCAGGAGAAAATATGTTTTGCAAAAATTGCTCGAGGCGGGCAGTAGATTCCCGTCCTCTGGTGAGCTCAACGATTACTGTCGTCTCCTCCATATTGTTTGCTTGAATTTTTTCAGAAAGTCTCACTCGCCCCTCTCTCTCTCTCTCTCTCTCTCTCTCTCTCTCTTTGTTTCTCTATAAAGAGTAGGGGGGTGAGGGGGGAATGAGAGGTGTCGAGCTTAATTTGTAGACAAGTGGATAAATTAAGGAAAAAGAAAAGGAAAGAGAGGGGGAAGCAACATTGGGAGGTGGCCCCTCACGCTAGGCGACAAACAAGTTTGAGGTGACGTCACAACGCTCACGTCATTGAGTGACATCATCCACATCGAAGTTGCTGCCCCGCGCACATTGGAGACTTTTTTGCTCGGAATTTTCGGCAGCAGCGAGATGACGTGGCAAAAACACGGTGGATACACCACCACTAACTTATTCCCTGCACCAGGTCTACAAGTACATCTCATACACCACCTCTAAATTTTATATATATATATATATATATATATATATATATATATATATATATATAAATTGAGAGCTTCTATATTTTTAAAAGTATCAAGTCATTAGTGCGGTTATGATGATAGTGAGTCTCTTAAATTAAATGACTGATTGATGAAATAGAATGATCTAAACGATAAAATTAGTCAAAAAAATAGATTTAATAATAAAAAATTTATAAACATTAATTGCTTGGTGGTTATACAAATATAGTAGCGAAACTCTCTCTCTCTCTCTCTCTCTCTCTCTCTCTCTCTCTATATATATATATATATATATAAAACTATAATAGATATCTCAAAATAAAAAATAAATAAATAAATAGTTATATTTGCTATGTATTTTTCAAGAGGACTTAAATATAAAAAAAAAAATCTAAAATTTATAGTTGATTATTTTGATGGACTGATGGGTTAGTAATAAGTTTTTTAATATATAATTAATTAATTTTTTTTGTTTATGAACACTTAATTTAGATGATGTACATCGCATCAATCGATTGGTTTTCAATTTTAAAATATTAATAATCTAAAATTGCATGTGGCGTATGAGGCCTGTGGATACACCTGGTGCGGGTAATAGTTTCATCACTGAGCTCTTTGTAAATCCTAGTATTTAATTGAGATATAAATCTTAATTTTTATTTATTTAAATTTTAATTTACAAATTTTTTGAATAATAAATTTGTTTAAATTTATTTTAATCCATCATGTCTGGGGCTAATTTGGAAAGTGACTTTTTCCAAAAACAGCTTATGTATATTTTTTTTAAAAGCAAAAAAATTGACTCAGACAAAAGTAAACTTAAATTTTCTATCTATACGGATAAAATTTGTCTGTACATACACAACATTGTAATACAAAATGCACAACATTGTAATACAAAATAACTAGATATATATATTACAACACTTAGCACATTCATGTGAACAGAACAAAATAACCGGATATATTATAACACATAAGACATTCATGAGAACATAACATTTCCCATAAATGTAAAACTTCCACCTTATTTCCCATAAACAAACAACATGCCAAAATTTCATTTTTCAATTCATCTTATTCCCCGCAGATAAGACATTTGAAACTTCATTTTTACATAATTGTTCCATTCCTCAAATGAGATGTGAAATTTGACATGTTCTTTACATAACTAATACTTTTAATTTTAGTCCCTTTTTTTTTTTTTTTTTTTGTATCCTCTATTTTATTGTAAATATTATTTTTTTTTAAGATACGAGACTCTTGCTCTTTTTGAACTTGTGATGACTCTGGTAATAATCTCACATCAAATAATATTATTTGTGTTTGAGGGTTATATATATAATAGATAGCGCGTGTATGATTGATGTCGAATGTCTCGAATTTCTCTTGTATGAATTAAATCAACTTAGTTGTGTTCAATCCACTTTCACTAAAAATTGTGTTTCATTAGTTAGCACCTTAGTGTGCAATAATATATATAATTAGGATTAATTATCAACTCAAGTTTAAATATTTTGGACAGATAATTTGAAAACAACAAATTAATTTCTAGTCCGTGCTAGTACGTTGCTGTAGATCACACCAATTGATAACTGCTAGATTTGCTTAGATTTGTAATTAAATTTTAATTCGATTATAATTAATATTTAAATTTATTAAAAATATATTAATTTAGATTTAAATATTAATTAGAGTATAATTTTAATTTAAGTAAATTTGAATATATTTTCAGTGGAGCTTTATATATATCTCTAACGTAGAGAGCTTATATATATGAGTATGTGTGAGACTCTTGATGAAAATCGTACTTTAAAGAAAGTCATATAGATTGCATGCAACTTGTGCACAGGTGCATGTAAGAGAAAAAAGAAAGAAGTTTTCTACATTTATAGAAGACGAGAGAAGGATGAGAGAGATTCAGGAGGAGGGCATAGATTGAAGCTATTTTATTGTAGAAGATGAGTCTGTTTAATTCTTCTTTTGATTAATGAATCTTATTTCATCAGTATTTTTCTTTTTTTAATTTTTTTCTTCTCTTTCTGGTTGTGCCGGTTCCAGTATCTATTGAGAGATGAATTTACGGTAAAAATTTGATCTGACGCTTTCGTTGCGAAATCTTAATACTATGCGGTACCGACGTGAATTGCGGTACCAGAGCAGATTGTGAATTTATAAAATTTGATACCGAAACGAATATCAGATTTCCAACAATGATAATTCTATAAATAAGAAAAAAATTTCTCTATAGATAGAAGGCGAATCATTAAATGGATCACTTACCACCAATGAAGTAGATTAAGCCAATTATTTATATTAAATATTAATGTTCTTGAATAAATGCTTTGTTTGAGGTAACACTGAAGTGTAAGTAATGTGTCAAAGGTTACTGGTAAAACTAAATGGAAAAAATTATATGGCTAAATTACAAAAAACCTCCCTATCATATTCCGTTTTTCCACTTTACCCCCCTGTCATTTAAAAGTCGACAATCTGCCCCCTCGTAATTATCGAATTGTGCAATAACCCCCCGCCGTCAGTTGACCGTCAGTTTTTTTTAAAATATAATTTTTTATACCCAAAATACCCTTGGAAAATATTCTAAAAAAAAAAAAAAAAAAAAAAAAAAAAAAAAAAAAAAAACAGGACTTCGGAATAAAAAAAAAAAAAAAAAATTTCGGAAAAGAAAAAAAAAAAATAGGAGGGCATTTTCGTCAATTTACCATTTCCATTAACGGCGTACCCCCCTAAAGACATTTCTGAAATTACGAGGGGGCAGATTGTCGACTTTTAAATGACAGGGGGGTAAAGTGGAAAAGCGGGATATTAGAGGGGGGTTTTCTGTAATTTAGCCAAATTATAAGGATATATACCACTTGGGTATATATAAGTGTACACCCTAACTGGGATGTACATTTTACATCCACTCCATTCTGGGGTGTGGTGAATTTCACTCATCCCATCGATAGGACGAGTAGAGAAATACCTATCCCAGGATGGAATGGATGTAGAATGTACACCCTATTTGGGGTGTACAGGTAGCACTCCTCATACCACTTTAACTACGGAAAAAATTAATATGTCATAGGCAACTGCAGAGTAGCGCAACTCTCTCTCTCTCTCTCTCTCTCACACTCTCTCTCTCTCTCTCTCTCTCTCTCTCTCTCTCTCTCTCTCTCTCTATCTATATATATATATATATATATATATATATATATATAACATTTTTGGATTGATTCAGATTTTTTGTTTCCCCTTTTGTTGAGACATTTGTAATTTTTATCAATCTTATGAGCAAGATGTATTTTAAACTTAGCCATAATTTCATTCTAATTTTGATCACAATTTACCTAAAAAAGGTAAATAAATTTTGTAATGATTAACTGATGGATAACCAACAAATTAAACTGTAAGTAAGGTGCTAATATTATATACAAATAAATAAATAAATAAATAAATAAATAAAAATTTAGGAATGTGTCTGGAATAGTTTATGAGTAATACTATTAATACATTCTAAATTAAGTGTATAATCATTTTAGAATGAGGCTTATCCACTAATAATTTCGAAATTACTAATAAAATCTTACACCATATCCATTCAAAGATGAAATTTTTTTCATTCATCACTTCAAAGTGATGAATAAAATTTATCCCACGCTGACTTCATGCATCTAGTACAGACTGCATAGTTCAATGAATCCTCCCTTACCAAAAGGAATTACTGGCTCTCATTTGGTCTATTTTGCGTTGACCTAATTAATATATATATATATATATATATATATATATATATATATATATATATATATATATATATATAGATTTTATTTATGGAAACCGTTCATAGATCACAACGCGTATATTTGTTTTCTTTAAATGAAAATAAAGAACGGTTAAGCAACCATCGATGAATAATGTTAATACAGTTAATATACCTTTTGTGGATTAAAAAAATTGTTGTATTTGTCGTTATAATTATTCTAATTTTGCTCGCCACTAATGTAAACAGATCTATAAAAATGAAAGTCTAAAACCAAATCAAAAAATTCTACAACTAGAGTAAATTCAATGATCAATTAATTTATCCGAGATTTCAAATTTTAAATTGAATTGCTTCTTATTTTCAAATACATTTATTTAAAAACAACAACAACAACAACAACAACATCATGTAGCATACTATTTTTTTCTTAAAAAAAATTGGAATCACAATTTTTATTGCGACTAATTATCATTCTTGTGAGGTGTTAGTTGACAATTAGCTCAAAAGAAGCATGTCATTGTGAAGGAAATAGAAGCTAGCCCTCTAAAATTTAAAACAGTTTTATATAAAAGTATATAATGAAGTTAACTTTTACTCCCGTTATAAAATTTTGGATGATCGCCAGATCCAAAAAATTAAAAAAATTAAACGTGTTATGATTAAGAAGTTTGGGCGGTGGCTAGATCGAAAAAGATAAGATGATTAAACTAGTTAAGATTAGAATGGTTTTAGAATAGGAGATTCAATAAAAAATAGGATATCGCAATTGATATCAGAGCCAATCACCAACAAAAAAAAATGTGAGATCCATAAGTCTCGATTGATTCGGCAAATTTTACATCGTCTGATACTTGTAAATATATCTGAGCCATAGAAAACTCCTGATTTAAAGAAAAAAAAAATATGGCACTCTCAAAATTTAAAATATATAGTGATACAATATATATATATATAATTAGGCCGGAATACTATCGATAGCACCAAGTAATTGGTGCTATCAAGTTTTTAGCCTTTGGATTAATAAATGTGCGGTTAGGATGATAGTGGTCCCTTAGGGTTTAGTGGGTGGTTGGTTGAATAATAAAAATCTTAGAAAACTACTATAATCTCAACCGCACATATTTTCATCCAAAGACTAAAAACTTGATAACACCAATTGTTTGATGCTATCGATAGTATTCCAGCCGGACTATATATATATATATATATATATATATATATATATATATAATAAAACTTAATATCTTTGGTTATCCCATTTCATGGGAATGATTAAATTTAAGAGATTTAAAAATTTGGATACATTAAGAGTAAAATAATTGTAAGGTGAATGATTGGCGTTACATCGCCTTTGATTAAACATTCAACATTTCACGTAAGCTTTTGTGTGAAGTACTTATCAATAGGAAGTTTCTAGCGAGGTTCTTGGTTGCTTTTTATCCCTACAAGGTGCAGTAATGATGATTCTGCGCAGTATCAGATTAGGTAGCTCTCCACATCAAACCGGCCTTTGATCATCAACCAATGCACTTGTAGTTTCTTAATTCAAAATCAAGTTTCCACTTTGTCTACCAACTGAAACAATTTTTCAGTTTTAAATTTTAAATTTTAAATTTTAATTTTTATTTTTTTTAAAAAAAACAAAATACGAAAGAGAGCTAAAGAGAGCGACGGGGAAGTCATAAATTTTTTTTTTCACAGGTCTAAAGCTCTTTTTTTTTTTTCAAAAATATTTAGAAACATCAATAATATACTGTATTATTTTTAACCATACAAACAAGCTAACTAATAAACAAATAAAATTTTTTAAAATATAAAGTAAAATAATCTAGAATTCTGTATCGGAGGTTTCCAAACGACCCTAATGCACACTAATTATTAGTGTTTTTCTTATTTGCTATTATATATATATATATATATATATTTTGCCAATCTTTATATTTAACGAATTTATAATTTTATACAAAATTAAACAATTTCATTAAAAGACACTTGTAGAAAAAGTATAAAATAAATCTCCATAATCAACTCATTAAAATTTTTTATTAAATTATTTATTAATTTTTTCTGTCAATATGAGCTGAATAAAAACTTTGGTACTTTTAACCGGTACATTTTAACAACTTTTGTATAGAACTATAGATTTATTTTTTATAGCTAGAAATTAAAAATAATAATAATTAAGTAGCGTCTTTGAAAGTAAAACAAATTATGTAAAAATAATATAGTATAGTGTAATTAAGCAAAGAAAATATAAATAATAATAAGAAGAATTAGGCTGTTATACACTATAGAAGAAATTTAAAATTTAAGAATTTTTTTAATATTTAATAATATTTAAAATTGTCCAAATATAATCAACATTATATTTAAAATTGTTTAGTATTATATTTGAAAGTGTCAATTAAAATATCTGTAAATTAAGAATCGCAGCGTATATTATAATACTGTAAAGCGCTATAATTTTTTAAAATTTTTATGTTGAAAAATTTAAAATAATAGTAAAATTTATTATTTAATAAATTAATTTAATATAATAAAAAATTTATATAATAAAAATTTTTCAAGTATCGATATTTGTTATATTATAGATATTTTTTGGGACGCTTTCTTTAAGCATCATCTAAAAAATATTTTTATATTAAGATTTTTTTTATAGTACAGCACTATTAATAGCACAAAATAATTGATATTACTAAATTTTTTGTTTTTGAACAAAAAAATCTACTATCAAAATAATAATAATTCTCTATAATTTAATAAATAATTAATAAAATAATGTCAAAATAAAAAATATAACTATAAAAAATTTGATAGTACTGTACAGCAATCGAACTTTAATAGTAATAATAATAATTGACCAGTGGCAGCCGCGTGGCAGTGGTTATTGACCGGCCGAAAGTGGGTCCCACAGCGAACAGCGAGATGTGAACCCGAGATCGGATCGTGGAAAGATGAACCGACCATATCGTTACACCTTTAGAAAAAAAAAAAAAAAAAAAAAAAAAAAAAAAAAAAAAAAAAAAAAAAAAAAGGGTCTTCATCCTTATCTGTAATTGTAGAAAATGAGGGTACAAATACTTGTGGAGTAATTGGCTAATAATTCTGGAATGACTTCAGATGGAAAACCTGCAACTTGCATTAAAATTTACATTAAATTAAAAAAAAAAAAAAATCATCTAGGTAGGGATGAAGAATCTCCTCTTCTTTTGGCATGAATTAAGAGTGCCTTTATAATTTTGATATAATTTTAATTTTAATATTTTCTCGTTGATTACTTTTGTAGCAAAAGGACATGATAGAATCTAATACAGCTAAAAATAAATTTAATATACGACAGATGAACTCGATGGATCTTTCTAGATTCATTCGTGAATCCATATGGTTTGATGTGGGATCAATTATAAGTGGAGTTTATTTAATAATTAACTCTATTTTTTCAACTAATTGATTCTATTTTATTTTAGTACGTAAAAAAATGCACATGACTTACTTGAACCATTAACTATTTTGATTCGGTTGCTCAACTTTTCAAAATTTTAATTTTATTATTTAATTTTTCAATTTGTTTGATTTTGAGTCAATTGGTGATATTTTGACTTTTAAAATTTTAATGAATCATTTATTTTTACATATTTAGTTATACTTCATATAATTTTTATAATTATAAATTTATTAAAGCAAGCAATTAGTTTAAAATTTGAATTCAAGCTGCCATTGCCTGACTCAAATTTATTAAATTAAATTTTGAAAGATTGAGTAACTAATCAAAATAGTTATTCAAAAGAACAATCATAAAGATTCGATGGCTAAATCCTGTTGAAGCGTTTCGAGAAGATAATAATAAAAAAAAAATTCATGCATATTTAAGTTGATTTATTTAAACTTATGTTTCATTACAATGTGACCATATAGAACATTTAAACTCAATGTTTCAATCCTAGTGGCCCAAAATTTGTGACATCAACATCAACAATTAATTTGGCTTTAGCCACTTGAATCCTTAGATGACAAAAAAGGCTAAATTTGACCCAAAGCTTTTGCTAAAGCCCTAGCTTGAGTCCAATCCAAAAGAAAAGCCCACACAAAATACTTAATCAAACTTTACTTGTTAAGCCAATTAGCATCAAATATACTTTGGCAAAGATTTTGCATAAGTGTACTTGGGGTTCATATATTTCATTGTATGTTATAAGCAAACGCGATGCGTCGACATGTCGAAGTGTTATTCCTTGTCTCTGTGAATTTGCTCGTGTCGGTTCAACAGCGGTCTCTAGCAGAGACTCAGGCCAAGATGAAAATCTACAATTTCTACTGCAACTAGCAATAGAGTCGGTACTGGGGCCGTCGAAGCATAAGCTAGTTTCAATTCTACAGCAAAGCCAAATAGATCCTAGTTATGCTTGACGGTTGGTGTACTATCACGAAAGGCGAAATCAGGGTCAACCAAAACGAAAAAAACTACGGGTCGGGCCTCGAAAAGAAATGCCCGATAAAATCCGGACTGCGATTGAGCTTGCACAATCCGGCCCGGACCGGAACAGCATTGGACTGGGCTCAGGTTGGGCACAATTATCTCATATCAGCTTTTGGCTTTTTTTTTCTTTTTTTTCTTTTTTTTTTTATAAAAAAAAAAAAAAAAAAAAAAAAAAGGTGAAGCATAAGTATTGAAATAAACCTTTGCTTAAAAATTACTTTCCTTTCGCCTATTATTTGTATAGCTGTGAAACTAAATTTTCTCAGTTATGCTATTTATTTGGCAGGAAATAAATGACGTAAAATCTGAAGTATTTCATAACTAATACTTCGTAATTTTCTCATCACCTTTTTTTTTTTTTCATAATTAATTTCGGCTAAAATCAATAACAATAGGCCAAAGTCAATTATCGTAGTTTTAAGTGTTTGGGTTTCGATCAAAAGTAAAGTTACCGTGAACCAAACAATATAAATAAGTAATTACAGTCAAAAATTATTTTATTTTTTTTTATTTTTGATGAAATAAGAAAGAGAAACATATAAAAATAAGTAATAATAAGTACGCCAATAAATTTAAATTACATACAAATTTTGATTCCAATAACGTCACCACGGCATCGTCTTCTCAAAACATCATCAACTAAAATTTTCATACCTTGATTAATGCCTTGACAAGGTAATTAAGATTTGCAAATCCATTGTTTATGAGTTGTTCTAATATTATTAAATTAATTTGTTAAAAATAATATAAAATAACTTTTTTTTTCTCTAAAAACTTAAGTTATCATAGTTGGAAGCTCTTCTTTGAACAACTGCTAATCTCGAAAAATTTAAACTACTAAAATATAGTATTTTAATAATGTAAAAGAATGAAATGAGATGAGGGGATTAGTGATAGGAAAAGATGAGCAAATGGAATTTAATTAGCTATCTAATTTGTTATTTCAAAAGTAATTGTTATTAAATGAGTCTTTTTTATGCCTAAGATTATTTTTGAGGATATATTCCCCAATAACACTATCACATTTAATTTTTGACAATCAAATGATAAAATTCAATTTCTTTGCTTTAAGACTAAATAATATATATCAACATTGGTCCTTTTATTTCGCTATCTAAGAATCCATAATCGCGGTGGCGATCGAATCAACGACTATGCAAAACAGCAAAATCTTCAATAGATAGATCAGAAATATATTTAACATACACACGAATAAAACTTTAAAATAATTATAATACATTTACACTTCTTTATGTATTAAATTAAATTGACATATACAGACGATAAGAAGTTAGGATTTTCATAAATATAATCCAATTAGTCATATTGAAATCTAAATGTACTATAAATAAAGATTAATCCTACCAGATATAACATTGCTTGATATAATATATTTTTTTCTATCTATTTAAATTAAATAGAATACTAATTAGATTTTATTGAAAAATCAATTTAAACTCTATACAAATATTTCTCATATGCATTATGATAAAAATATTATTATCTAGAAATGTGATAGATGATAGTTACTATCAAGGTGGTAGGTGGCTTTTAATCCCTTTATTATTATTATTATTATTATTATATATTTTAAATTACCAATTTTTTTCAATTAAATATTAATATGTAATTTTAAAATAAAAATTATTAAAAAAAAAAAAAGTAGAGCCAGGTTTTAGGAGAAAAAGGAAAAAGAAAAAGAGAATTGCAAGTGTGTGGGTTAGGTAGCTGCTTCTGACTCCACAATGATTCGCCACGTGGCCCTGTGTATATGGTGAAGAGATGGTCTCTCATCTAGATAATAATAATAATAATATTAAATTATATAAAACATTAAAATTATATGTTTTATTATGATTTTGATTTTTAATACTAATTATGGTGGAGAATATTTTATTCTGACTTTTAGGGTAATCTCTTCATTACTTCTAAGGGTGAAAATTCCTAGTTTTAGTTTTAAAGAATCTAATGAAAAATGAAACTAATTTTGATATCGTTGGATCGATTGATCAGGAATTATACTAGAATAATTTTAGAAGTACAGCGAAGGAGCTTACTTTTGTATAGTTTTTAATAATTAAGAATTGAAATTAACGATCCATATCGTTAAATTTTATAATTCTAAAATATTATTTGTGTAATGATCAAGTGACTTCAAATTCACTTTATAAAGTCAGCAAAAATTGTTAATGTTGAGACCACTCGTGTACTCAAAAAATAATACCGTAAAATAATACATTTTAAAATTTAAGAAGTTAAATTGTCTAAATCAAACATAACAATACGGACCGTCAATTTAGATTTCCAACCACCAAAAATAATGTGAAAGTAAACTCTTCTGTTTACTTTCAGAAATATTCCGGCCTGATATGATTTATTATTATCTTTAATGCAAAACTACGTACAACAGTTTATTTTGATTATATAACGTAAAAGTTTTCTGATTTGAATTCTAATTTTTTGCTTCTTTATATATTTATCTAATGAAGAAAAATGGTCCATATGGACCACCCACCTAAATTCAGTAAGCTTCTTAATTTTGGGCACGTGTGACACATAGTTAATTATTTATTCATCAAATATATCATCGATCATCACATATATTATAAGGTGTGAGCTCCAATCATGATATAGGTTGGTAGCAAGTGTTTGACTAGAAATCAAACCAACCAAGATCTAGGGAATCTCCAACAACATTGTTGAACACCCCTAAGTCAAAAGATTACCTAAACCACATCCAATTTTGAAACAACAACCACCAAAAAAAAAAAAAAAAAAAAAAAACAAAAAAAAAAAAGTGTAAACCGAAATAACTAGAACATTCGAACATGAAAAACTTTGAACTTTATTAATTGCAGGAAAATTTGCAATAGATGAAAACGTAATTAATTCAGTTTGAATTTTCCGTTGAAAATTTGAACTTTTGAAGGAAATTAGTGCTGAACTTTGGATGTTCGAAAATGGATGCGCTTTCGGTCAGTAATTTGAGTTATGATTGAAATCTTTAAAAATTTTGTCGAAAAAAAAAAAAAAAAAAAAAAAAAAAACTCTATTTAACTATTAATTAACTTGCCCACCAACTAAAACTACCAAAATTTATTAAATGCTAAAGCTACCTACGGCCTACTCTCTTCTTAAATCTCTCGAATTCTTAATTTTGTTTGGTGAATGAATAATAAAATTTTTTCTTTCGTTATAATAAAAGGCTGAGATTGCTTGATACAACGACTTAGATTTCTCTCTTTTTATTCAAGTCTATTGTTGGAATTAGAGAGCAGCAAAAATTTACAAACTGAATAATCAATATATTTATAAATCGAAATCGGATTGGATAACTTATTTTATCAGTCTTCTTGAATCGTTCTTGTCTTAATGATTCTTGATATTCCATGTGTCTCCTACAGGTTGCGGATCGGATGTGCAAAAAGACTACCAAAGTCCTCTTACATAGATTATTAAAATCCCTACAATATTCTGCACTTTCATATGAGAATATCTTACATAAATATGAGAATATCGGTTAAAATATGAATTAAGATATATTAATTTCTTAACTAATAAAAAAATATATAACTTATCATCCTTATCTTTAATCTATAAAGATAAATTCGATCTTATCCTTAACACAAAAAATTAAATCTTAATTCATATTTTATATGGATTGAATCAAATTAAAATCGGTCAATGTGAACACACTATATCACAGCATCTATCTTCTCTTTTTGCAGTATAAATGGCTCATATTACCTACCTACTTGGAGTCCAACAGCTGAATTTCAGCGTCAACTGTACCGCTCACAAAGTTGATGGAATTGTAACTCAGTCCTAAATCAAATTTGGTAAAGATAAAAATATCAGATCAACTGATCATTAGCTATGAGCTCAACTAATTTCTTGAAACTAATTTTCTCTCACGTAGTCTTAATTAGTAGTTGAATCTTTGCATACTTTTGGGAGCAACGAGAACAACTGAATGAGATATGGACATGAATTAGCTACTAACCCCAAAATCTCAAGCTACAAAAGTACGATATTTTAATATCTTATATTCAACATTAGATTACTGTGGCAACTCAGTACACTTGATTTACGTCCAATTTAACGTTACGCCAATCCAACTAGCTACTACCTAAAAATATCATCTTCTACTTATCCTCTAGATCAACTACAATAACTTGCATTGACCAATCAAGTTGGGGATATATACTATTCGTTGAGTTGGATTCTAATTTAGGAATCTAAGGTACCACATTTAAGACTTAGTGTTTGCAAACATCATCATGAGTCATGAAATGTTCATCAAAGTGGAGTGATAATTTTGAATAAGCAAACATCATTGTCCTTTGCCATATACCAAATTTAACCTACCATGTCATGCAATAAAGAGATGAATGTGGGTTGAAGCTAGCTCTAGCTAGTTATATATTCACAGTGTGAAAAGGGGAACATAAATGTGGTCAAATATTGTGACAAAATCTAGGGTTAAAAAAAAAAAAAGAGTTATAATTGAAGAGCCCTTTTTTTTGTTGGAGGATTCATGTTTATCCTTATTGAAAACTAGAATGTTCTAGACAATTGATCATCATGAAGGATATGAAAAAATCTAATCAGTGTTAATTAGGCTTGGTGTATTTTTTAGGTTTGAATTCAAACAAGGCTATGAGGTATTTAATTTTGGTCTAATTTAGATTCATGCTTCAATTAATTACTAGTGATCAGTTAGGTTTACTTGTGGCCTAATTATGAGCATCAATTTTGATTAATATTTATCTTTTCAAGATATTTCTTTTAAATCTTCAAGATAATTCTTTTAAATAATTTAAACTCAGCATATTCAACAAAATAAATTTGTAAGAAAAACCGATCAGAAACTAAATAATAAATACTGTAAAAGAAAAGTTTTAGAGGAGGCCTGTGGATCGAGGCGTGCAGAGCATTGTCCTAGAAACGAGATTGCCCCTCTACGTGCGAGGCCTCCCGGCAATCCCTTCTAGCGATACAACGTCCACGTTCCACCCCGTCGGCACGATTTCAAGGTGGTTCAAAAATGAACCGGCAAATTTTCAGGGATCCAGCAAAATCGACAGAAAGAACAAAGTGAAAATGGTAAAATCTGGAATAGTAGAATTGGGAAAAAGAATTGGGAAAAAGGAAATGGCACTGGCACCGTCAAAATTCAAAAATGACGTTCGGATTTTAAACTCCTCTTAAACCCCGAAGCGAGGGATCGTGCTCTAACGGCAGGATATCCACGATCGTGTTCTAACCGCAGGATATCCACGCTCCGCAAGATAAGCCCGTAAGCGCCAAAGACTTACGGAGAAATCAACCAAATTTTCGAATATAAAAAATAAAATAAAAATAAAATGAACCGGATAATAATTTTTAAATAAGTTTTAAATCACCAAAATAAAAATTCCAAATAAAATCCAACACTTTTTAGGTTTGAATTCAAACAAGGCTATGAGGTATTTAATTTTGGTCTAATTTAGATTCATGCTTCAATTAATTACTAGTGATCAGTTAGGTTTACTTGTGGCCTAATTATGAGCATCAATTTTGACTAAAAAGAGGATTTTTGGTCCATTTGAATCTCTGACTTTATAAGGCTGTTTTAGATTCCGTTATAAATAAAAACTGTTATTTTTTATATAAATACAATTTTTAGAATAAATAGGAACAAAATAAATTTTGCATTTGGATAAAAATTAGATTGTTTTTTAAAATAAAAAAAAATAGTATTTGGATAGTTAGATTAGAATAATAAGATTAAGAATAATTATAATTTTAAAATAATAATATTTTATCTAATTAATTATTATAAAATTATTTACTAAATAATAATTTAGCTTATTTAATTAACCACTACTACTAGATAATCTTAAATATTAATTAATAAAATAATTAACAATAAGTATTGTTAATTAATATTTTAATTAAATAGAAATAATTTAATAAATTAATAAATTAATTAGTTAACTATTTAATAATTAGATCATCAGTTAATAAAATAATTAGATTAGTTAAAATATTAAATTAATTAACAAATTAATACAATAATTAAGTAAAATTATATTTATTTTAATTAAATTTGTTTTCAAGTGGAAATAAATAAAATTGTTTCAGAAAAAAAAAATAGAACAGTAATTTTATATTTATATTAGCTTAGTTTCGAAGCGAATTACTGATCTCATTCAAAATCAAACGCGTTTGAAAAATAAAATTATAATAAGATCTTTTGTGTAAACTACAATGGAAGCAGTAATTTCTCACATGTGCTAGATTTTTTTAAAAAAAAAAAATAAAAAGTAAAAAAAAAAAAAAAAGAAGAAAAATCTCAAATGTGGGACCTAAATAATTAAATAAATACATTCACTGCATTGTGCCTTTTGCAACTATTTCAGGGGTGTAGGTGGGCCTGGAGAAATGATTGCGTGCACCGGGTTCACAAGTACATCATGCACCCTTCTCCTGTACCCTAATTTGTGATGGAGATCTAAAATCTAATTTATTAAATATATTTAACAATAATATCTAAAATGTAGCACTAATCATTATACATCAATCATGAGTAGCCCTGAATTAAATTTTAATTTTAAAATATTAATTATTATAAATTATATAAAACTATATAAAATAACACATACGATAAAAATTTAAATTTTTTTAGAAACCGATAGTTATATTTTTTATATTCTATATTTTTTTTTAGATTTAAAATTGTTTAATAGATTCAAAAGGTAGACTTAATTAAATGAGAAAAAAATTAAATAATACTAATTAAAAGTCTGATAATTAATAATTTGAGCATAAAAATTTCTTACTTTAATATTATATTAAATTAAGTAAAATAATTATTATTCTTTATAAAACTAGTAAAATTTAATATTTATATATTTTATATTAAAAAAATATTAATTTCGTGTTATAGTACTAACGATAGCAAAGATAACAACAACGGTTAATAAAAGCCACCACTTAGTCAAGTTAAATGGTTTGGGTTAAGAGGCCTCTAAGTAATTCTCATTAAAAATAAAAATAATAATAATAATAATAATAATAATAATATATAGAGACCTTCCAAACTATAGACATTTTAAAATACTCAGCTCAACTATTATTATTATTTTTTAATCTTATTAAGATTCCTACATGTACTTTTTTTTTTAATTAAGTAAATTTTAGTCAAAAAAAAATTAAAAAATATTTTTTAAAATTCGTTCATTAGTGATGTAACCAAACTTAATGATTTTGATAACTTTTTAGTTAAACAAAACTATATCCACTTAACATTTAATCATCTTTTTGCTTTAATTAAGCTTAAAATTAAGTTCAAATAAAAAACTTTAGAAGTTAAGATTCTCTCAATAATAATAATAATAATAATAATAAGTTAAAAGGACTATTTCATAACAACTTATAGTTAAAAAATAAAACAAAAAGAAAAAGAAAAAATCTAATAAAATAAATAATAATAATAATAATAATAATAATATTTACTTGCCTTGCCTTATTGAATTTTATGACCATGCATACATATCCACCAACCTCCACCATATAAAAAATAAAATAAAATAAATAAAATAAAATAAAATAAAAACACAAAGAATCGATGTGGAGACGTTTAATAGCTTCTTCCTCTGGATCCTTAGCCACCATAATCTCCTCACCAAACTCTCCACGCAGTCTCTAACTTTTTTAGCCATGACTTAATTTTCACCCGCCGTCCCAATTGCACGTGTTCATGCCTGCAGTTTTATACGACTCTTATATCTTTGAGAGTTCTGCTTCTAATTTCAGTTATAATTATTTTTATTAAATCGTAACTTAAATAATAATTTATTGAATATCAGAATTAAAAGAATAAATCTAACAACAAAGCAGTCGAATACTATCTCTTTCTCTTATATATATATATATATATATATATAGTCCGGCTAGAATATTATCGATTGGTGCTATCAAGTTTTCAGCCGTTGGATGAAAAGATATGCGGTTGAGATTATAGTGGTCCCTTAAGATTTTTACTATTCAACCAACCAGCTAGTAAACTCTAGGGGCCCACTATCATCTCAACCATATTTTTTTTTTATCCAACGACTAAAAACTTGATAGCACCAATGACTTGGTGCTATCGATAGTATTCTAGCCTAATTCTATATATATATATATATATATATATATATATATATATATATAATTTTTCTATTTTATTGCATGCGGTTAGAAGCAAATTTAAGTTGTTTGTTACGTTAGATAAGATTGTCAATAATGTATAGAATTAATATGATATTTTTAGAATTTAAAATAATTCTATATATAAGGTATAATAGTGTTAAGTCTCGTAATTCGACTGTAATATTTTGTATGGTGATTAGACTTAAGAGGTTAAGAGACTTAAACGTGTTAGGGCTGAATAGTTCTATAACAAATTACTTTTGTAAAAATTAGATTGTCATAATTGATATCAGAGCTAATCACCATTCGAAAGTCTAGAATGAATTTCAACAAATTTATAAGAAGATATCAGTCGAAAGTCTAGAATGAATTTCAACAAATTTATAAGAAGGTATCAGAACTAATCACCGGCTGAATGTTTGGAATGAATCACAGCTGAGTTAGGAAGTGAATGACATGCTAAATTAGAATCTAAATGATAAGACTAGCGCGTTTGTGTGAGTGTATCCGTCGAAAATGTCAACATTGAAATGTGACATTTCTAGAATTTGAAATACCCCTATACACAAAAAACAGTAGGGTTAAACTTCTCATCCCGACTATAGTATTTTGTACGATGATCCCGAAAAGATTAAGAGGGTTAAGCGTATTATGACTAGTGTAGTAGCTCCACAATAGGCGACTGACTCTTTTGAAAAGTAGGACGTTACAGTAATTTTTGACGATAAATGTTCATTCATCAAACAGTAATGGTATATTATTTCATCTTCTCCGCTTAATCTATTTAGAGTTTAATTAGAAATTAATGGCTAAAAGATGAAAAATTCTTTAAAAAAAGGTCAATGAAGAGTAATTAATATATAGATTATAAATATTGAAGTGGACTATAATAGTAGACAACTTAATTACCAAACAAGCAAAAATTATATATTAAGAGGAACATGCATTGTTTTGTCTTTTGGGGATACATAAAATTAAGGTGCCCCACCACTAGTCAATTAATGTTCATATAAACTCAACTGATCTAAAATAAAATCTTGATCTGTATATAATGCCCAAAATATCTAAACTATAATTTCTCAAATTAATTTCATTATCCTCACGATTTTGCAATATCTCCACAATTGTTTAATTAGATATAGTCGAGCTGTTCGAGGCAGTGAGGGGTCTTCATGCTAGAAATAAGATTATGTCTTATTTATTAGTAAATTAGTAGATTCTCTGAACTACTAAAAATAAAATTATCTTCAATCGTATCAACACCGATTTCATATGGATCGTTAGTTGGGTTAGGAGAGAGATGAAATAATAGAAAAAATTAGAAAGAATTCGATAAATGAAACTTATTGATATTTTAAGTGACTAGTATTTTTTTTTTTTTTTTTTTTTTCAAAAGATCGTGCTGTCTCACTCTTATATATAGTCTAATTCATTATTCTTTTAAATAAAGCTGGTAGTGTATTATTTTTTTCTATATATATATATATATATATATATATATATATATATATATATATATTGTTGAGCTGTGGGTACTAGTTTTGTTTTATTTTAGCTTTTTACCGCATGAAATTGGCTAAAAACTATATAATTAATTTTAATTTATTGACTCTGAGGAATGATTAAGCAAATTAAATTATTATTATTTTCAATAGTGGAACGTAACATCTCCCAACATCAGGGGAGAGAATTAATTAAGTTGCATCAGGCACAAATTTGAAAATTTCAACTCTCAGGTATTGAAATTTCCCTATTCCAAAAAAGAAGGAAATTAGAATTTGTGACACAATTTTGAAAATTTCTCCTCTCGTATATTGACTTCGTCTCGTTGTTCATCTAGTTAAGTAATGGACTTTTCTGGTTTAATTTGCAGTTTTTTTAAAAAGTAAATTCGGTTTAACCTAAAATTGTAAAAAAAAATTTTATGGAAAAAAATTTTACGGCTTGCAATGTTTAGTTTATATTATAGAAAAAAAAAAAAAAAATCATTCATATTTATATTTGTTAGGTTGAAAGAAAAAAAAAAACCTTCATTTGTTTAGTTCAGTAAAAATTAATAAATAAATAAATGATTTACTCAGTTTGAGTCGCCGATTTTCATCGAAAATCGATGAAAAATAAAAATATTTTATTTTCTTTAAATACGTAAAATTAATTTGTTTGAAAAAATACTAACAACTAAATAAATATATAAAAAATAATTTTCGAATCAAAAAATATTTTTGGTATATTTAACGACCAATCAAATCCACCATTAATTAGAGCATTTACAAGCTGCACCATGAAGGCGATCATCTAAGTTGTACAACTCTTCTTTTTTTTTTTCTTTTTTTTTTGATAAAATCTGGGACTAATTAATAAACCATTAGAACTAAAAACAATGTTCATAGATAAAAATGATGCACGAATTTAACATTATTACGTGAATAAGGTGGTCATGGCCTTTTGAAAAAGAAAGGGGGCTTACGAGGGAGCTCACGATTGGTTATGACACTATATTACGTAAAAAATTAATTTATTTTTTTTTTTTTATTTTATTTTATTTTTTATTTTTACTGAAAAAGTCTGTGTTTTATTTGTTATTCTTGATTTTTAAAAATAAATTTAGTTAGAAATATAAAATAATTAAAAAATATAAAATAATTATTATTTTCAAAAGCTTAATTAAATTATTAGATGATGATATTTTTAATATTTATATTTGATATGTTTTTAAACTCGAGATTTTTTGATAAGCAAAAAAAATATGAATTTACGCTGAACAAGAAAAAATTAAAAAAAACGAAAAAGTATAACCGATTCAAACTCATGATCTAAGAGCATGTCCGAACTCGAATTTAAAATTTTTCGTTATGATGTAATGAAAAATTATATAAATAATTATCTTTTGAAAACATTTAAATTATCTGCTTAATTTAGTGAACAATGGCCTACTAATTTTTTTTTTTTTTTTGAGAGAGAAAGCTAGTGTTTTATATGTTATATTGGTTTTTTTTAAAAAATAAACTTAGTTACAAATATGAAATAACTGAAAAATATAAAATAATTATTCTTTCTAAAAATTTATTTAGGATATTAGAGAATATTATTTTTAGTAATTATATTTAATATATTTTTTTCTAAATTTAAATTTTTTTGATAAACCGAAAATATAGACTTAAATTAAATATGAAGAATGAAGAAATTAAATGAGTCTGCAGCCCCACAGAATCCCACTTAAATTTAGAATCTTCCATTTCATATATATATATATATATATATATATATATATATATATATATATATATATATATATATATATAAAGTATTTTCATCAAATTAAGTCTAATTATTCATATTTTTATTTATAATAAATTTAAATTTAAATAAAATTAATTTGACCATATTTATAAAAATTCTAACAATTTAAACTTTATTTATTTATCATATTTTGGGAACTACATTAATTAAGTGGTCAGTACTTGGTCTGTTTTAACTTCTGGTTGTCAATCAACTACACAGACTTGCCCGACTTTCAGTGGACACGTGATCAAGGTCCGATCGTCAAATTTTTAAAATTAAAAAATAACGTGTAAAAAAAATAATAATAATTATACTTTTAAAATAATAATATTTTTATATAATTAATTAATATAAAAATATTAATTAAAAAATAATTTAATTTATTTAATTAATTATAACTAGATTATTTTAAATATTAATTAATAAAATAATTAACATTAAGTATTATTAATTAATTAGTTAATTATTTAATAGTTAGATAATTAGTTAATAAATAATTAAATTAGTCATAATATTAAATTAATTAAAAAGCTAATATAATAATAAAAATTATATTTATTTTAATTAAATTTATTTTTAAATAAAAATAAATTTATTTGGACTTTGCTACCCATACATCCAATTTTGGGTGTAAATCTTACACCCCATCCATTCAAGGGTGAAGTTTTTTCCACCCATCACTTCGAAGTGATGGGTGAAATTCATCCTACCCTAGAATGAGTGGGGTGTAAAATGTACACCCAAAATTAGGTGTACACTTATATATACCAGGAGATGTAATAGCTGAAAATTAAATTTAGATGTTACGGATACTGAGATGGATACGGCTAGGACATAATAATTCGGTAACAATTAATTAGAACATTGATACAATATAAATATCATTAATAAAATATAATATATTATAATATATATTTATTATATATAAAATATTTTTATTTTTAGACTTTGCTACCCATACACCCAATTTTGGGTGTAAATCTTACACCCCATCCATTCAAGGGTGGAGTTTTCTCCACCCATCACTTCGAAGTGATTGGTGAAATTCATCCTACCCTAGAATGAGTGGGGTGTAAGATATACACCTAAAATTAGATGTACACTTATATATACCCGTTGTGGTGACCCGGACCGTTGCAGGGCTTCTACAGTGTGACCGGCAGCTTCGGGAGGCCTACGGGGCATGTCAGCGGTGTTCGCGCGCCAATTTGGACTCAAGTGATGGATTCGGGGCTTAAATAGATCACGTGGATAACCGGAAGACCCCGTTGGATGTTTAGAAGTGTTTTCGCGCAAATCGGATACCAGATTTGGACTCGGCGCGAAATTCGGAGTGAAAATACCTTTCCGGGAGCCTCCGGCAAATTTTAGGATTGGAATTTGGCAAAACGGACGCCGTATTTGGATTCAGCGCGCGAAAACGGTCAAGATGGGCTATTTACTTGGATTTTTCGGAGCTTGCTACAGTAATTTACTGTTCACCGGCCGGAACAGTGTTTTCCGGCGATCGCCGGCGCCGGCGGCGGCGGCGGGCAGCACCGGCGGGCGGCGGCGCGGCCTCGGGCAGGCGGAGCAGCGGCGGCGCGCGGCGCGGGCAGCGCGCGGGCGCGCGGGCAGGCGCGCGGTCCACGGCGGCGGCCGTGCACTTGGGCGGTGCCACGTGGCGGCTGGTGAGTGGAGGGCTCACAGTGCGCGGTCTATGGAGTAGTCGCGAGGGCTCATGGTCCAGGATGCACCGAGTTTGACACGTGGCATCGTTTTACTGGATGGTTCACGGAGCGCGGTTCACGGAACATTTTTGGTGCACGGTGGACCGACGGTGGGACACGTGGCGGCTTGTGATTGGCTCGGTGTTGTGCTCCCGGTCTACGCAACGGGTGGAGCAGTTGCCGTACGCGACGTGCGGGCGGGAGCAGGGTGCGCGGTTCACGGGCGGTGCACGGTTGTTGGGGCCACGTGGCGCGCCGTCGTTGGGTGGCTCACGTGCACCGGGCGCAGCGAAAGGTTTTTCCTGGATTTTTCCCTTAAGTGCATCCGAGAGCTCTTCCAATGGGGATTTCGACCCCTTCGAGGCCTCAGCTCGAAGGGGACATTAGAGGATGAATTCTTCCCCTTGAAGTGAGGATCAATTCTACCAAGTTTCAGATTTTCGGGTGGCACGGATTTCGAGATCTCGATTTTACGGCGCGGCGCGACGTTGCGTTTTCTGTGTTCTTCTTCGGCGCAGCAGCAGTGTTTTAGCTCCCCCGGCCTACCCCGAGCTCCTTTTTCTGTGATTTTTACGCCGTTGGCTTCACAACAGGTAGGGCTTCATCTTTCATTTTGATCGCGCATTCTGATTTTGCTTCTTTGGCTCGGATCCCGAGGTAACAAAGAACCCCCTTTTTCTGTGAGGAATGTGAGGACAGCATCGGAGTATTTTGGCCATATCTTCGCGCTCGAGCGTCTGATGGAGACGAGCCTATACAACTTTTTCATCTACGGATCGCAAGGAACGCGCTCGTATTTTTAGTGGATTTTTGTGAATTTTATTTCGAGGTGATAATTAGTGATTTCTCTGTGAACAGTAATCAGCCCTTAATCCTGATTTTAGTGTGAGTGTGCCCCCTTGCCGAATTTTTATCTTGATGTACAGAACTCGGATTTGGGCGTGCAAGGTACCGTTTCGAAGCTATCGACGCGAGGATCGCCGTGATATTTTTATTGGAATTTTCTGGGCAATTTCTGCAGGTGATAATTTAACTGTACAGAATTCGGGATTGTATGTGTTAATTAGTGCTATAAGTGAGAGCCTAAGTGTAATTAGTGAGCTTTGTACTGTACCAGGGATATTTCGGGTGTGCTGAAATTGTGGAAGCAAGGAATTGGAGTTTTGGTATTTTCTAGCTGTACGGACTTGGACTGTTGCGCTTCAGGTGGGTGGTTGTTGTACTCCTCTTCTTTGTTATGCCCACTAGGAATATCAGAGTACCCCTGATTTGATGATGCTAAATGTGTTAATTGGTAGACTCGCATGCTTTAGGGAGCAAATTATTGATTAATCATATGTGACTGTCACTTTAGCCTTTATTCTCTAAATTGATTATTCTGGGAAACTGGACAAATATTGGAACACTGCATGATTAAATTGGTCACATAATTATTGCCATCTTTTACTGCTACACTATTTTGGGACTTGACTTAGGAGAAACCATGCTTTTTCTCTTTTCTTCTTTCATTGTTGGCACTAGCGGCTTACTCGCTCAGGTTCGAGCGTATGTTGGATAGTGTAGGCAGGTATTGGGGATTTGGGACAGGTTGAGTTTGTCAGGGGGTTGCGGCGACCACGGATCTTGGGTGGTTGACCGGACTGTTTCTATTGCATCTGATTGGGTGTTCGGGGATCGGGCTTACTTTAGTGGAGGGATTGTACCCACTTCTTTGAGTCTCGATCCAGTCCTGCTATTATGAGACAGTGGTTACAGAGATGGTTGATACAGTGTTATACTTTACTCGTGTGGGTCGCTCCCCTCGAGTGCCACTCCGGAGTAGGCTTTCCACGGTGTGAGCGCCGGGCACCATGCTGGTTTCTTGAGTTCCACGGTGTGAGCGCCGGGCACCATGCTGGGTTTTTGAGTTCGACAGCAGAGCAGGCAGGGCCAGTGTTCACTGGCTATCAGATTGGGTCTTTATGACAGGCTACTTGATTCTGATGCATCACTTTTCCCATCCTTATTGGTTGGTCATATAGAGGCATATTAGGGATAGCACTTTATCAGTTGCTCTATTTATCTGCTTCTCCCTTCTTTTCCTTTCCCCTTTTTGCCTCTGATCACCTGGTGGGCATATCTGAGCTGAGGCTTTACCCACTAGGGGAGGCTACTGTTTATAGTAGTACTTACCCCCATTGTTTTTCTTGTCTCTTTCCTTCCCCTTGTTTTGCAGAGTCTTCAGTGGGAGTTGCTGGGCCGTCAGCAACTAATCGAGGTAAGCAGATTGCGGACTAGATAGAGAGCCACCGAGGGTCGTAGCTGGAGATTTTTGGGTACCAGGACTTCTCAGACAGTTTTCTTGTATTTCTTTTTAGGGACTGGCTTTTGCCAGCAGGTTGTATTTTAGTAGTGAGCTGGGAGAGACATCTGTATTCTATTTTACTGTTGTACCTTTTACTTCCAGCATCTGTCTGAGATACAGTAGTTTTATTTCAGCTCTGATTATTATGCTCTTTTATTATCTTTTCTATCTGAGCAGGTTACCGACGCTTCGTGTATGTGGGAAATACCGCATGCACGGCGGATCTGTGGACGGGCCCGGGTTCTGGTTTACACCCGGGGCGTGACAGATTAAGTTGGTATCAGAGCTTAGGGATAGGTCAGTTGGGACTTAGGAAACCCTAGGCTTTTGGACAGACCCTAGGATGATAGGGCGTGAGTGGCGTGACATTTTGCGAAAGTCGGTGATTTTTATAGGTTAACTCTTCCTGTGAGTGAAGAGGGATCGACATAGTCTATTTCTGTTGAACCATTATGTTGGCTGCAGACAACATAAGGTTACAGAAATAGGGAGATGTCTTTGACTTTCGCTAGATTGGGTCGAGTGTTTGGGTTGTGCTGATTTGCTGTTTGTCGTGGCGAGCGGTGTCTCCCCGACTTTGGGCCCTGACCCGGGTGCACTTGGGTGCAGCTGTTGGGTCTGAGCTAGTTGTTTCGGGCCGGATACCAGATTGGAGTCAGAGAGCTCCGGACCCAGGAGACAGGATTGTCAGAGGCTTTTCAGCGGCAGAGTGGGCGAGCATCTGGTTTTGTGACACAGTCGTCGGAGCGGCGGGCAGCTCGACAGTGCTTCCTTCTGAGACCACCCGATTGCAGCATCCTCAAGGGCGGGGATTTCTACAGTACTGATGGAGCAAGTAGCCCCTCCGTGCCAATGGTTAGTGCTGAGGCGCCGAGGCAGGGTGGATAGTTGACAGCTGATGAGCGGTGAGACCCCAAGGATCAGTTGAGCCAGTTTCGGCGGATAAACCACCTCGATTCTAGGGATTTGGTTTGGAGCCTCTTGGAGTAGAATCGTGGTTGGTGATGATGGAGAGACTCTTTGGCAGCCTTCTGGTGTCTAAAGGGTGTACGCAGTTGTCGAATTGCGCGTTCTATGATTTGAGGAACGAGGCGCATAGGATATGCGTGGCTGAGAGTGGATTGCGCCAGGATACCTTTCCGTTTGCTCGGACCATCTTTCGCAGGTTTTGGACTTTGGGGTGCTTCGATAGTGGAGGCAGTGTTTATGGAACTGGCGCTGCATTTCTTTTGGATGGGTGTCTGCTGTCAGAGGCAAGTTCTGGATAGAGGCGCTTGATGCCAGATGATGGAGGATAGATCGGCCGGCAGAGACATTTTTGTTTTCCTTTCCTGGTTGGTGGATATCCGTGTGGATAGAGTATGTGAGTTTATCTCTGGGGGATGTTACCCTGTGTGTTTGATAATTGGCATGTTTGGGGTGCGATAGACGTGATCGAGGGGTGAGCTCAGTAAGGATAATTGTATCAGGAATTGCATGAATCGATTGTGCTTGGTCGTTTGACGTTGATGTCCTGGTAAATTTGTGAGACATCCGGGGTTGGGTGGACCCCGATGACAGCAACAGCCCTTTTATCAGAGTGGCGCAGCGGTAGCGTGGATTGGCTGTCTGCGAGAGACCGCATTCGGCACCTCAGTGTGAGCTTGGACAGAGGTCGTGCCCCCTTTGTGATTGGTCTAGATATGTCGGCTGGCTGAGCGACGACTACTTGCATCGAGCGGTTGAATCTGTGCCGCCCGGTTGGAGGGCGCCACGGTAGTGGGTTGAGTTATCACAGGTATGATTTCATCACAGCAGTCGGAGTTAGAGCTTGTTGCATTCCTGCATGGACTAGAGGTAGAGTTGTTACCACATGCACTTGAGGTACCGGTTACTGTTGGCATGGTGCAAGTGGGGGAGGCTTGTGGATCGTGTCCAGTGTAGCAGAGGCTGTGAGTTTTGCCGGCAGACATATTGGTGTTCGTGGCAGCTTGGTGTTTGACCCAGTGCATGGGATTGGTTGGCGTAGTGCCACAGGATGTTTGACTGTCGAGAGAAAGGGCTTTGATTTTCTGCAAGGCAGATAATGGAAGGCAATTTGTTTGTTGAGACTGTTAGAGCATACCGATTACAGTTACAGTGTGAGAGGTGCCTACGGCGACAGCGGGACTTAAGGATATCCCTATTGCTCGTGAGATCCGGGTGTGAGACCACCTGAGCCGATGATTATGCCGCCAGAAAGGGAGATTAAGATTGTGGTTGACGTGGTTCTGGAAACCGCGCCAACTTCATAGCACCTCGTTGGATATCGCCTTTAGAGCTGCGGGAGTTGATGGCATAGGTGCGGGGATCTGATGGATCGAGGGTCTGTTGGACCTAGTGTCATGTCGTTGATATACGACGGTGAGAGCCCTTTGTGATTGGAGCCCAGTCAGGTCCAGGTATTATTATTTAGGGCCTTTTGATGGAGTTCTGCCCCGGCAGTTGATCGATTATGATGCCTGCACCAGTTTAGATTCACAGCTGAGTATTTCGTCAAGATGGCGTACAGGAGACGCTAGGGGCATTATCAGTACAGTGAAGCCAATGGAATGACTAATGCCCTGTTGCCTTTAAGATTGAGGAACTCTGTTTTCCAGTGGGACGTGAACGGATTGATAGCAGCGATCTCTAAGGATATTTTGGCTTACCCCCTTCCCGAATGATTTTGAGCTTGTGGAGCATTTGTAGATGCTGTGGCAAGGTCCGTGAGGAAGAAGCTTTATGCAAGTCGTTGCGGAACAAGTTTTAGCTTCGAGAGCATGTCTTCTTGGATTGCCTATTCAAGCCATAGGGGCGACTGTGGAAATCCGGCCAAAATGGATGTTATTTAAGACTGGCCGAGATCGACGGTTATTGTTGGGGTGAGGAGCTTTTGGACCGGATAGTGCTAGCAGAGCCTGATGATCAGATGACGAGTTCGGTACCAGCGCCGATTTTAACCTAGTCAGTGGTGGGAGATGGATTTGTGAGTTATGGTGATACCTCCCACAGTGGCTGTAGAGCTATCATTGGATTTTGTTGAGCATCCTGTATCACCCCGACAGGGCCACTTTGGTGGCGGATACCTGGAGCAGAAGAGCTTTGGGGTTGTGTTTGTTGATTCTATATTTGGCGCTGTGTGGGGCCATCTTGGTGTACAGGGTTTGGGTTTGTGCCCTAGTGGATCTCTTTGGATTAGAGGCTGCGGCTGAGCAATCCACTTGGGTGGTTGAGTTCTGAGGGCGACCGAGTGTGAACCCCTGCTTGTTTGGGCCCCTTTTCTGTGCAGGTGTTGTGTGTTTGTGTTTCGGATCGCGTTGGTTGAGTTGGCTCTGGGTGTGATTCTTGAGCATGTTGCTCGGGCTGTTCGTTCCTTTCCCCAGTCTTTTGTTGGAAGATCTGAGGTTTTTCTGCATCTCAGCTCAGGAGTGGTATGCTTTGGACCCCTCGCCGTGATTGACTCGCTTCTTTTGAGCCCTATGAGAGTTTGGTGTACGAGGGACGCCCGTTGCGAATTCCGGCTCGTGTGGTGAGGGAATTGCGCAATCGGGCTTTGCCGTTCTGGTTGTTGCTGTTGTGGTTGTTGCGGAGTAATCACGGGGAGTGATAGGTGACTTGGGAGCTGGAGACGGCGGTGTTGGATTTTAACCCTGGTTTTTGAGACTCCTAGGGAGTTGCTTTAGTTTCGAGGACGAAACTTTCTTTTAGTGGGGGAGGATGTGGTGACCCGGACCGTTGCAGGGCTTCTACAGTGTGACCGGCAGCTTCGGGAGGCCTACGGGGCATGTCAGCGGTGTTCGCGCGCCAATTTGGACTCAAGTGATGGATTCGGGGCTTAAATAGATCACGTGGATAACCGGAAGACCCCGTTGGATGTTTAGAAGTGTTTTCGCGCAAATCGGATACCAGATTTGGACTCGGCGCGAAATTCGGAGTGAAAATACCTTTCCGGGAGCCTCCGGCAAATTTTAGGATTGGAATTTGGCAAAACGGACGCCGTATTTGGATTCAGCGCGCGAAAACGGTCAAGATGGGCTATTTACTTGGATTTTTCGGAGCTTGCTACAGTAATTTACTGTTCACCGGCCGGAACAGTGTTTTCCGGCGATCGCCGGCGCCGGCGGCGGCGCGGGCAGCACCGGCGGGCGGCGGCGCGGCCTCGGGCAGGCGGAGCAGCGGCGGCGCGCGGCGCGGGCAGCGCGCGGGCGCGCGGGCAGGCGCGCGGTCCACGGCGGCGGCCGTGCACTTGGGCGGTGCCACGTGGCGGCTGGTGAGTGGAGGGCTCACAGTGCGCGGTCTATGGAGTAGTCGCGAGGGCTCATGGTCCAGGATGCACCGAGTTTGACACGTGGCATCGTTTTACTGGATGGTTCACGGGCGCGGTTCACGGAACATTTTTGGTGCACGGTGGACCGACGGTGGGAACGTGGCGGCTTGTGATTGGCTCGGTGTTGTGCTCCCGGTCTACGCAACGGGTGGAGCAGTTGCCGTACGCGACGTGCGGGCGGGAGCAGGGTGCGCGGTTCACGGGCGGTGCACGGTTGTTGGGGCCACGTGGCGCGCCGTCGTTGGGTGGCTCACGTGCACCGGGCGCAGCGAAAGGTTTTTCCTGGATTTTTCCCTTAAGTGCATCCGAGAGCTCTTCCAATGGGGATTTCGACCCCTTCGAGGCCTCAGCTCGAAGGGGACATTAGAGGATGAATTCTTCCCCTTGAAGTGAGGATCAATTCTACCAAGTTTCAGATTTTCGGGTGGCACGGATTTCGAGATCTCGATTTTACGGCGCGGCGCGACGTTGCGTTTTCTGTGTTCTTCTTCGGCGCAGCAGCAGTGTTTTAGCTCCCCCGGCCTACCCCGAGCTCCTTTTTCTGTGATTTTTACGCCGTTGGCTTCACAACAGGTAGGGCTTCATCTTTCATTTTGATCGCGCATTCTGATTTTGCTTCTTTGGCTCGGATCCCGAGGTAACAAAGAACCCCCTTTTTCTGTGAGGAATGTGAGGACAGCATCGGAGTATTTTGGCCATATCTTCGCGCTCGAGCGTCTGATGGAGACGAGCCTATACAACTTTTTCATCTACGGATCGCAAGGAACGCGCTCGTATTTTTAGTGGATTTTTGTGAATTTTATTTCGAGGTGATAATTAGTGATTTCTCTGTGAACAGTAATCAGCCCTTAATCCTGATTTTAGTGTGAGTGTGCCCCCTTGCCGAATTTTTATCTTGATGTACAGAACTCGGATTTGGGCGTGCAAGGTACCGTTTCGAAGCTATCGACGCGAGGATCGCCGTGATATTTTTATTGGAATTTTCTGGGCAATTTCTGCAGGTGATAATTTAACTGTACAGAATTCGGGATTGTATGTGTTAATTAGTGCTATAAGTGAGAGCCTAAGTGTAATTAGTGAGCTTTGTACTGTACCAGGGATATTTCGGGTGTGCTGAAATTGTGGAAGCAAGGAATTGGAGTTTTGGTATTTTCTAGCTGTACGGACTTGGACTGTTGCGCTTCAGGTGGGTGGTTGTTGTACTCCTCTTCTTTGTTATGCCCACTAGGAATATCAGAGTACCCCTGATTTGATGATGCTAAATGTGTTAATTGGTAGACTCGCATGCTTTAGGGAGCAATTATTGATTAATCATATGTGACTGTCACTTTAGCCTTTATTCTCTAAATTGATTATTCTGGGAAACTGGACAAATATTGGAACACTGCATGATTAAATTGGTCACATAATTATTGCCATCTTTTACTGCTACACTATTTTGGGACTTGACTTAGGAGAAACCATGCTTTTTCTCTTTTCTTCTTTCATTGTTGGCACTAGCGGCTTACTCGCTCAGGTTCGAGCGTATGTTGGATAGTGTAGGCAGGTATTGGGGATTTGGGACAGGTTGAGTTTGTCAGGGGGGTTGCGGCGACCACGGATCTTGGGTGGTTGACCGGATTGTTTTTATTGCATCAGATTGGGTGTTCGGGGATCGGGCTTACTTTAGTGGAGGGTTGTGCCCACTTCTTTGAGTCTCGATCCAGTCCTGCTATTATGAGACAGTGGTTACAGAGATGGTTGATACAGTGTTATACTTTTACTCGTGTGGGTCGCTCCCCTCGAGTGCCACTCCGGAGTAGGCTTTCCACGGTGTGAGCGCCGGGCACCATGCTGGTTTCTTGAGTTCCACGGTGTGAGCGCCGGGCACCATGCTGGTTTCTTGAGTTCGACAGCAGAGCAGGCAGGGCCAGTGTTCACTGGCTATCAGATTGGGTCTTTATGACAGGCTACTTGATTCTGATGCATCACTTTTCCCATCCTTATTGGTTGGTCATATAGAGGCATATTAGGGATAGCACTTTATCAGTTGCTCTATTTATCTGCTTCTCCCTTCTTTTCCTTTCCCCTTTTTGCCTCTGATCACCTGGTGGGCATATCTGAGCTGAGGCTTTACCCACTAGGGGAGGCTACTGTTT
>CM054953.1:12554301-12618372 GCA_029168755.2 Tillandsia fasciculata
GTTGTGATGATGGAGAGACTCTTGGCAGCCTTCTGGTGTCTACAAGGGGTGACTCAGTTGGTCGCGACTTGCGCGTTCCGATGATTTGAGGGTAAAAAAAAACGAGCGCATAGGATGATGCGTGTCTGCAGAGTGGATTGGCGTCCAGGGGATACCTTTCCGTTTGCTCGACCATCTTTGCGAGGTTTGGGACTTTGGGTTCTTCGATAGTGGAGGCATGTGTTTATGGAACTGGCGCTGCATTTCTTTTGGATGGTGTCTGCTGTCAGAGGCAAGTTCTGGATAGAGGCGCGTGATGCCAGATGATGGAGGATAGTTCGGCCGGCAGAGACATTTTTGTTTTCCTTTCCTGGTTGTGGATATCCGTGTGGATAGAGTATGTGAGTTTATCTCTGGGGGATGTACCCTGTGTGTTTGATAATTGGCATGTTTGGGGTGCGATAGACGTGATCGAGGTGAGCTCAGTAAGGATAATTGTATCAGGAATTGCATGAATCAATTGTGCTTGGTCGTTTGACGTTGATGTCCTGGTAAATTTGTGAGACATCCGGGGTTGGGTGGACCCCGATGACAGCAACAGCCCTTTTATCAGAGTGGCGCAGCGGTAGCGTGGATTGGCTGTCTGCGAGAGACCGCATTCGGCACCTCAGTGTGAGCTTGGACAGAGGTCGTGCCCCCTTTGTGATTGGTCTAGATATGTCGGCTGGCTGAGCGACGACTACTTGCATCGAGCGGTTGAATCTGTGCCGCCCGTTGGAGGGCGCCACGGTAGTGGGTTGAGTTATCACAGGTATGATTTCATCACAGCAGTCGGAGTTAGAGCTTGTTGCATTCCTGCATGGACTAGAGGTAGAGTTGTTACCACATGCACTTGAGGTACGGTTACTGTTGGCATGGTGCAAGTGGGGGAGGCTTGTGGATCGTGTCCAGTGTAGCAGAGGCTGTGAGTTTTGCCGGCAGACATATTGGTGTTCGTGGCAGCTTGGTGTTTGACCCAGTGCATGGGATTGGTTGGCGTAGTGCCACAGGATGTTTGACTGTCGAGAGAAAGGGCTTTGATTTTCTGCAAGGCAGATAATGGAAGGCAATTTGTTTGTTGAGACTGTTAGAGCATACCGATTACAGTTACAGTGTGAGAGGTGCCTACGGCGACAGCGGGACTTAAGGATATCCCTATTGCTCGTGAGATCCCGGGTGTGAGACCACCTGAGCCGATGATTATGCCGCCAGAAAGGGAGATTAAGATTGTGGTTGACGTGGTTCTGGAAACCGCGCCAACTTCATAGCACCTCGTTGGATATCGCCTTTAGAGCTGCGGGAGTTGATGGCATAGGTGCGGGGATCTGATGGATCGAGGGTCTGTTGGACCTAGTGTCATGTCGTTGATATACGACGGTGAGAGCCCTTTGTGATTGGAGCCCAGTCAGGTCCAGGTATATTATTTAGGGCCTTTTGATGGAGTTTTGCCCCGGCAGTTGATCGATTATGATGCCTGCACCAGTTTAGATTCACAGCTGAGTATTTCGTCAAGATGGCGTACAGGAGACGCTAGGGGCATTATCAGTACAGTGAAGCCAATGGAATGACTAATGCCCTGTTGCCTTTAAGATTGAGGAACCTGTTTTCCAGTGGGACGTGAACGGATTGATAGCAGCGATCTCTAAGGATATTTTGGCTTACCCCCTTCCCGAATGATTTTGAGCTTGTGGAGCATTTGTAGATGCTGTGGCAAGGTCGTGAGAAGAAGCTTTATGCAAGTCGTTGCGGAACAAGTTTTAGCTTCGAGAGCATGTCTTCTTGGATTGCCTATTCAAGCCATAGGGGCGACTGTGGAAATCCGGCCAAAATGGATGTTATTTAAGACTGGCCGAGATCGACGGTTATTGTTGGGGTGAGGAGCTTTTGGACCGGATAGTGCTAGCAGAGCCTGATGATCAGATGACGAGTTCGGTACCAGCGCCGATTTTAACCTAGTCAGTGGTGGGAGATGGATTTGTGAGTTATGGTGATACCTCCCACAGTGGCTGTAGAGCTATCATTGGATTTGTTGAGCATCCTGTATCACCCCGACAGGGCCACTTTGGTGGCGGATACCTGGAGCAGAAGAGCTTTGGGGTTGTGTTTGTTGATTCTATATTTGGCGCTGTGTGGGGCCATCTTGGTGTACAGGGTTTGGGTTTGTGCCTAGTGGATCTCTTTGGATTAGAGGCTGCGGCTGAGCAATCCACTTGGGTGGTTGAGTTCTGAGGGCGACCGAGTGTGAACCCCTGCTTGTTTGGGGCCCCTTTTCTGTGCAGGTGTTGTGTGTTTGTGTTTCGGATCGCGTTGGTTGAGTTGGCTCTGGGGTGTGATTCTTGAGCATGTTGCTCGGGCTGTTCGTTCCTTTCCCCAGTCTTTTGTTGGAAGATCTGAGGTTTTTCTGCATCTCAGCTCAGGAGTGGTATGCTTTGGACCCCTCGCCGTGATTGACTCGCTTCTTTTGAGCCCTATGAGAGTTTGGTGTACGAGGGACGCCCGTTGCGAATTCCGGCTCGTGTGGTGAGGGAATTGCGCAATCGGGCTTTGCCGTTCTGGTTGTTGCTGTTGTGGTTGTTGCGGAGTAATCACGGGGAGTGATAGGTGACTTGGGAGCTGGAGACGGCGGTGTTGGATTTTAACCCTGGTTTTTGAGACTCCTAGGGAGTTGCTTTAGTTTCGAGGACGAAACTTTCTTTTAGTGGGGGAGGATGTGGTGACCCGGACCGTTGCAGGGCTTCTACAGTGTGACCGGCAGCTTCGGGAGGCCTACGGGGCATGTCAGCGGTGTTCGCGCGCCAATTTGGACTCAAGTGATGGATTCGGGGCTTAAATAGATCACGTGGATAACCGGAAGACCCCGTTGGATGTTTAGAAGTGTTTTCGCGCAAATCGGATACCAGATTTGGACTCGGCGCGAAATTCGGAGTGAAAATACCTTTCCGGGAGCCTCCGGCAAATTTTAGGATTGGAATTTGGCAAAACGGACGCCGTATTTGGATTCAGCGCGCGGAAAACGGTCAAGATGGGCTATTTACTTGGATTTTTCGGAGCTTGCTACAGTAATTTACTGTTCACCGGCCGGAACAGTGTTTTCCGGCGATCGCCGGCGCCGGCGGCGGCGGCGGGCAGCACCGGCGGGCGGCGGCGCGGCCTCGGGCAGGCGGAGCAGCGGCGCGCGCGCGCGGGGCAGCGCGCGGGCGCGCGGGCAGGCGCGCGGTCCACGGCGGCGGCCGTGCACTGGGCGGGTGCCACGTGGCGGCTGGTGAGTGGAGGGCTCACAGTGCGCGGTCTATGGAGTAGTCGCGAGGGCTCATGGTCCAGGATGCACCGAGTTTGACACGTGGCATCGTTTTACGGATGTTCACGGAGCGCGGTTCACGGAACATTTTTGGTGCACGGTGGACCGACGGTGGACACGTGGCGGCTTGTGATTGGCTCGGTGTTGTGCTCCGGTCTACGCAACGGGTGGAGCAGTTGCCGTACGCGACGTGCGGGCGGGAGCAGGTGCGCGGTTCACGGGCGGTGCACGGTTGTTGGGGCCACGTGGCGCGCGTCGTTGGGTGGCTCACGTGCACCGGGCGCAGCGAAAGGTTTTTCCTGGATTTTTCCCTTAAGTGCATCCGAGAGCTCTTCCAATGGGGATTTCGACCCCTTCGAGGCCTCAGCTCGAAGGGGACATTAGAGGATGAATTCTTCCCCTTGAAGTGAGGATCAATCCTACCAAGTTTCAGATTTTCGGGTGGCACGGATTTCGAGATCTCGATTTTACGGCGCGGCGCGACGTTGCGTTTTCTGTGTTCTTCTTCGGCGCAGCAGCAGTGTTTTAGCTCCCCCGGCCTACCCCGAGCTCCTTTTTCTGTGATTCTTGCGCCGTTGGCTCCTAACAGGTAGGGCTTCATCTTTCATTTTGATCGCGCTTTCTGATTTTGCTTCTTTGGCTCGGATCCCGAGGTAACAAAGACCCCCTTTTTCTGTGAGGAATGTGAGGACAGCATCGGAGTATTTTGGCCATATCTTCGCGCACGAGCGTCTGACGGAGACGAGCTTATACAACTTTTTCATCTACGGATCGCAAGGAACGCGCTCGTATTTTTATTGGATTTTTGTGAATTTTATTTCGAGGTGATAATTACTGATTTCTCTGTGAACAGTAATCAGTCCTTAATCCAGATTTTAGTGTGAGTGTGCCCCCTTGCCGAATTTTTATCTTGATGTACAGAACTCGGATTTGGGCGTGCAAGGTACCGTTTCGAAGCTATCGACGCGAGGATCGCCGTGATATTTTTATTGGAATTTTCTGGGCAATTTCTGCAGGTGATAATTTAACAGTTCAGAATTCGGGATTGTATGTGTTAATTAGTGCTATAATTGGGAGCCTAAGTGTAATTAGTGAGCTTTGTACTGTACCAGGAATATTTCGGGTGTGCTGAAATTGTGGAAGCAAGGATTTGGAGTTTTGGTATTTTCTAGCTGTACGGACTTGGACAGTTGCGCTTCAGGTGGGTGGTTGTTGTACTCCTCTTCTTTGTTATGCCCACTAGGAATATCAGAGTACCCCTGATTTGATGATGCTAAATGTGTTGATTGGTAGACTTGCATGCTTTAGGGAGCAAATTATTGATTAATCATATGTGACTGTCACTTTAGCCTTATTCTCTAAATTGATTATTCTGGAAAACTGGACAAATATTGGAACACTGCATGATTAAATTGGTCACATAATTATTGCCATCTTTTACTGCTACACTATTTTGGGACTTGACTTAGGAGAAACCATGCTTTTTCTCTTTTCTTCTTTCATTGTTGGCACTAGCGGCTTAATCGCTCAGGTTCGAGCGTATGTTGGACAGTGTAGGCAGGTATTGGGGATTTGGGACAGGTTGAGTTTGTCAGGGGGTTGCGGCGACCACGGATCTTGGGTGGTTGACCGGATTGTTTCTATTGCATCAGATTGGGTGTTCGGGGATCGGGCTTACTTTAGTGGAGGGTTGTTCCCACTTCTTTGAGTCTCGATCCAGTCCTGCTATTATGAGACAGTGGTTACAGAGATGGTTGATACAGTGTTATACTTTACTCGTGTGGGTCGCTCCCCTCGAGTGCCACTCCGGAGTAGGCTTTCCACGGTGTGAGCGCCGGGCACCATGCTGGTTTCTTGAGTTCCACGGTGTGAGCGCCGGGCACCATGCTGGTTTCTTGAGTTCGACAGCAGAGCAGGCAGTGCCAGTGTTCACTGGCTATCAGATTGGGTCATTATGACAGGCTACTTGATTCTGATGCATCACTTTTCCCATCCTTATTGGTTGGTCATATAGAGGCATATTAGGGATAGCACTTTATCAGTTGCTTTATTTATCTGCATCTCCCTTCTTTTCCTTTCCCCTTTTTGCCTCTGATCACCTGGTGGGCATATCTGAGCTGAGGCTTTACCCACTAGGGGAGGCTACTGTTTATAGTAGTACTTACCCCCATTGTTTTTCTTGTCTCTTTCTTTCCCCTTGTTTTGCAGAGTCCTCAGTGGGAGTTGCTGGGCCGTCAGCAACTGATCGAGGTAAGCGATTGCGGACTAGATAGAGAGCCACCGAGGGTCGTAGCTGGAGATTTTTGGGTACCAGGACTTCTCAGACAGTTTTCTTGTATTTCTTTTTAGGGACTGGCTTTTGCCAGCAGGTTGTATTTTAGTAGTGAGCTGGGAGAGACATCTGTATTCTATTTTACTGTTGTACCTTTTACTTCCAGCATCTGTCTGAGATACAGTAGTTTTATTTAGCTCTGATTATTATGCTCTTTTATTATCTTTTCTATCTGAGCAGGTTACCGACGCTTCGTGTATGTGGGAAATACCGCATGCACGGCGGATCTGTGGACGGGCCCGGGTTCTGGTTTACACCCGGGGCGTGACACCCGTAGATGTAATACCTGAAAATTAAATTTAGATGTTACGGATACTGAGATGGATACGGCTAGGACATAATAATTCGGTAACAATTAGAACATTGATACAATATAAATATCATTAATAAAATATAATATATTATAATATATATTTATTATATATAAAATATTTTTATTTTTTATACGAATGAAAATTAATAATTTTATTATATTTCATATATTAGAAAATATATATTTATTATATATAAAATATTTTTATTTTTTATACGAATGAAAATTAATAATTTTATTATATTTCATATATTAGAAAAAATTTCATACATAATTTATTTATATTATACAATATATATATATATATATATATATATATATATATATATATTATATATATATATATATATAGGAAAATTCGGTACTCGCCCTGGTACGAGATTATGAGAATCCGCAATCTGTTTCGGCACCGCCTAGAGTTGGGATTTCGCAGAGAAAACGTCAAATCGAATTTTTATCATAAACCCGTTGTAACGATCCGACCTATTAGCAATAATAACTCGTTGGGCCCAAACCACAGCCCAAAATGCTTAAGCCCAGTTATTATTATTAGCGTCCATGTTTCATATATACCCAAACATAATTCCATCCACATTCGATGTGGGACTATTTGGGGCGTCACAGACTCGCCCCCCCTCCCCCGCTTATGCCTGACGTTCTCGTCAGGCCCAAACCACTAGCAATAATAACTCGTTGGGCTCAAACCACAGCCCAAAATACTTAAGCCCAGTTATTATTACTAGTGTCACAGACTCCCCCCGTTTAGGCCAAATCACTAGGCGATATGAGACTTGTCTCGCTAGCCCTGTCATCTAGACCCAGCTCAGTCAAGACTCGTCTCATATTTCCGGCTGGTTATTGGCTCTGATACCAAATGTAACGACCCGACTCACTAGCAATAATAACTCGTTAGGCGCAGACTACAGCCCAAAATGCTTAAACCCAGTTATTATTATTAGTATCCATGTCTCATATATACCCAAACACAATTCCATCCACATCCGATGTGGGACTATTAGGAGCGTCACACCCGTTCTGGAACTAGCACAACCACCAAGGAGAAGAAAACCAAAAAAGAAAATATACGGGTGAAATAAGATTCATTAACCAAGAAAAGAATTACACCGACTATTCTTTTATTCTGTAATAGAGTAGCTTCAACCCGAGCCCTCCTTCTAAATTCTCTCATCCTTCTCTCGTATTCTATAAACCTAGAAGAATTTTCTCTTTTCTCTCTTTTGTATCGTACGATCTTCTTCAAAATCATCCGTACTTTTATATATATATATATATATATATATATATATATATATATATATATATATATATGCTCTCTATATTAGGTATATATAAAGTCCGTCCAAGATAAATTCAAATCTATTTAAATTAGGATTATACTCTAATTAATATTTAAATCTAAATTAATTTATCTCTAACAGATTTAAATATTAATCCTAATACAATTAAGATTTAATTACAAAACTAATCCAATCCTAACCAAATATATATATATATATATATATATATATATATATATATATATATATATATATATATAATTTTAATTATATACGTTTTGAATTTTTGAGAATTATAAAATTGCTCACAATACATAGATCTTTACTATATATAAGCTTTTCTATATAATAATATGGTTATACGTCATTGTAACACCTAACATTTGGATTCTAATTTGCATAGATTTTGAAAAAAATCATTCAAATATAATACGCCAATCGAATAATTGAATTTTGCTATACTAATGCACAGCTATAAGCATGTAAAATGATAGTATACAGTTTTATAATTTAAAAAAGAGTTAATTGTATATGGCTTTTTGTAAACCTATCGAATAGTAGATATATTTTTATAAAGCTTAATTTTTTATATTTATTCTTTCAAAAGTCAAACGTTATTCATATATATCCCTCCGGTTTATTATCGTTACTTCACTGTTTAATTTTTAACAGATTATATGTTAAATGACAGTTTTACTTTTTAAAAATAACTTTTCAAAAAATAATGCAATACAAAATATCTGAAAGGGTAAAAAGATAAATTTATCACACTAACTAACTAAAATTAAGTATTTAATCTGTGGTTAACTAGATTTTTCCAACAGAGATAGACTGTAGGGATATATATAAATAACGTTGGACTTTTAAAAAAATAAATATAAAAGGTTGAACTTTATAAAAATATATCTGCTATTCGATATATTTATAAAAAAATTGTATATAATTAATTTTTTAAAAGACTATTATGAGAGTCATATATATATATATATTTGAATGACATCAGATCCCACGTAGCTGTACTTTGGCCAATAAATTCTTTTAAAATTTTATGTACGAGGGAGACATAGAATTTTTCGTGATGATATATGTGAAATCACGGCTTATTTTTGCAGCAATGCAAAAGAAAATTAATATAGTAAGAGTGTTGGAGCAGCATTTAATTAAAATTTTTATTTTCAATCGTTTTTACTTAGATTTCTTGTTCTAACAAAAATTACGACTAAATTGTTTCATATAAATTATTATAGAATATAATGTAAATAGCATAGAAGCTTATAGTTGGATCATGAATGTATTTTGACGTGTTCATTATTTATTATAGTTGGATCATCTATATATATATAATAAAAACTTTAATTCTTTTCATTTGCCAAGAAAAATAATATTAACAACTTTACTTTAATTACGATCAGATTAGATTTACTGGATTTAATTAAAATCCATCAATAAATAATAACAAAATTCTTAGAAATTATATGTCAATGGTAAAATATTAAGGATTAATATTGCTATATTTCTTTACTAAGTTGGAATAGACATATTCATAAATATTTTATTTTTTTAAAATAATTTTGTTCTTGGAATTAAATTTTGATATTTTGTTCATAAGTGTAAATATTAAGAAAAATTATAACACTAACAAAATATATTTTAAGAAATAATTAAAAAAAATATAAATTTATTTAATAAAAGATAAAAATCTAAGGAAAAGGAAAGCTAGGTCCCACCATGTTACTTAATCAATCCCATACATGTTACTATGTAAGCGTTACGTTTGTATTAGGCCCACGGCGTACCTACAAAAATTCATAAATATTTATATTTTATATTTTTTTTACTATATATATTTTTTTTTAAAAAAAAAATTAGCACTCCGCATCTCACCTACTTCACTGTAAACCGCACCACAGCGCACCAAAAAAAAAAAAATTCGCACTCTAATAGACCCCACCAATAATAACGCGCCACGTAGGGCAACACCCACCCGTCACGTGCTAACACCTCGGCTCCGTCCCTACCTAACACCTCGCCGTTGACGGCGCCGTTAACTTTAACGTCTCCTAATCTCTATAAATTTATAAATTTCGATCATCATCACCCACCTCACCAAAACCCCAACCACTACTCCTCGTCTCCATCGTGGTCCTCTTCCTACGCCTCCTCCTCCTACTACTACTACTCCGTGGGTTCGCCATTGTTGGCATTGGGGATGGATCTCATCCTCGTGGAGAAGGCGCTGCTGGGGCTCTTCGCCGCGGCGGTGGTGGCGGTCGTGGTGTCGAAGCTCCGGGGGAAGCGGTTCAAGCTCCCCCCGGGGCCGCTCCCCGTGCCCGTGTTCGGGAATTGGCTGCAGGTCGGGGATGACCTCAACCACGGTAACCTCGCGGCGCTCGCGCGGCGCTTCGGCGATATCCTGCTCCTCCGGATGGGGCAGCGCAACCTCGTGGTCGTCTCCTCGCCGCCGCTCGCCCGCGAGGTGCTCCACACGCAGGGCGTCGAGTTCGGCTCCCGCACCCGCAACGTCGTCTTCGACATCTTCACCGGCGAGGGTCAGGACATGGTCTTCACCGTCTACGGCGAGCACTGGCGCAAGATGCGCCGGATCATGACCGTCCCCTTCTTCACCAACAAGGTCGTGCAGCAGTACCGATCGGGCTGGGAGTACGAGGCCGCGAGCGTCGTCGACGACGTCCGCGCCGATCCGCGCTCGGCGACCGAGGGGATCGTGATCCGGCGCCGCCTCCAGCTCATGATGTACAACAACATGTACCGGATCATGTTCGATCGGAGGTTCGAGAGCATGGACGATCCCCTCTTCCTCCGCCTCCGTGCCCTCAACGGCGAGCGGAGCCGCCTCGCCCAGAGCTTCGAGTACAACTATGGCGACTTCATCCCCATCCTCCGGCCCTTCCTCAGGGGCTACCTCAAGATCTGCAAGGAGGTCAAGGAGCGCAGGTTGCAGCTCTTCAAGGACTACTTCCTTGAGGAGAGGAAGTAAGTACTACTACCCAATACCTCTGTCGCTCCATCCCTTCAATCCATCCTCCCCTGTTTTTATTTCCCCCTCGCCCCAAATTTTTTTTTGGATTTTTCTAGGGTTTTGTTGATCCATAATATTTCATTTGTTTTTCGATTGATTATTATTCTAATCTGTAATAATTATTATTTTGAACTGGATGTCTCTAGCGACATATTACTAGCGACATATTACTGACTCAAATTATTATTTTGAACTGGATGTGTCTAGCGACATATTACTGAGTCAAATCGAGTACAAATTGAACAAATCGAGTACAAATTGAATACGTTGAAAACGAAAGCCTAACTCGAGAAACAGGGGTGGTGGAGGGGTTGGTGCGAGATTTATTATTATATAATTAATATTCTTTGACTTGAGTTTAGTGAGTTGGATTAGTCAAACAGAATAAAAAGGTTCAGACAATTTTAATATTTTAAAATTAATTTAATTATTTAATCAGACTTGCTGAATCTAATATATGTCTCTGGTAAAGTGAAAATGGATATGTTAATATCACAGCCCATATTATATACTCTGTTTAGATGACTGAGTCGCAAACTTTCGTATTTTGATGGACGCAGGAAGCTATCAAGCACAAAGCCGGTGGACAATGCGGGGCTGAAGTGCGCCATCGATCACATTCTCGATGCGCAGCAGAAGGGAGAGATCAACGAGGACAACGTCCTTTACATCGTCGAGAACATCAATGTTGCTGGTAAATTTTTCTATCTGTTCTCTTTATGATGCCGTATGGGTATTTGAATTAGATCTTCTAAAAGCAGTGCTGGTGTTAGTGTTGGTGTTTTAGGGATGTGAATCTTAGGTGAAGATAATATCTCTGCTTCTGAATATGCCTTAAATAGTTGAATCCAACTTAGGAGAATGGCAGAATATTCCTACTAGGGCTATGAGCTTGTTAGTTTTTGGCTGTTTATATGAGTTTCGAATAGCTTTTGCAAAGCCAACTTTTGCTCAAATTGGGGATTCCTATACTTTTTGCACGTGTGGTGGGAAAATATTCTGGTGGAAGTGATAACGATTAATATTTTGGTGGTAACAGTTGGATTTCCGGCAACTACTCACCCAAGTCTTAATGAGAGTCATTGAAGTTTGTTGGGAAGATTAAAGAACTGTTTGAGTTACTCCCTGTGCAAAAAGTAGTACATTTCATTTGCTGGTTCAACTGTAGATGTGAATTTGAGCTACTCCATGTAAAGCTTTCAATTCTTAGAAAAAAAAGATGAAGAAAACCTAACAAATAATACGTAGTTTGTAGTTGCATCTGGGTGCTGAACTTGCATACAAATGAAAACCAATTGCTGCACTTTGACTTAGATGCAGGTTGAAATAGGACAGTTACATTGAGTAACCTTAGAAATTTAAAGTTATCTTATTTATTAATTAATTAATTTTTTTTTAAAAAGACAAAATTTACCTAATACAGCTTTCAAATATATACAATCTAGTACAAAATTAGGTTATAACACTATAAAGCATTGGCTTTATTACAGTTATAGTCCAAGTTACATACTATCTTTGTTTTGTTATATTGTTGAGTGCACCTGCATATCAACAGCGTTTTCGATTCGACAAGTCTACTTAGCTAGCCAAATCGGAAAATCGTAGCACGACTCCTTTGGAAAAATTGATAGGATATCCACTGAGGGGAAAGATTCCATTCACTGGGACCAAGTTATTTAATCCAACTTGGAATTGTTGTGGAGAATTTTGGCTAGAATAGAAGTTTTATGACATTTCCTGTAGAAATTAATGCTATATATATATATATATATATATATATATATATATATATATATATATATATATATATATATAATATGACGGGAATATTATTGATAGTAGGGAAATAGTATTTATAACCAACTTTTTATCTCTTAGATGCCTAAGGTTTAGTCAGGATAGGTGGAATAGTATTAATCCAAAGGCCACAAAATAAATAGTAAAATTATTTATTTACTATAGTATAGCACGTGAATTATATATATATATATATATATATATATATATATAGAGGCTAGAATACTATTAATAGCACTAAGGTTTTCGTTCTTTAGGATGAAGGGATGTGCGGTTAGGATAATAGTGGTTAGTGGTTTCTTAGAGTTTAATGGGTGGTTGTTGGAATAGTATAATCTAAAGAGTGGAAATGGTCAATGGGATAGATCTTATGGCAGAAAACACTAAGTGCTTAGTGCTAATGGCAGTATTATAGCCGAACTCTCTCTCTCTCTCTCTCTCTCTCTCTCTCTCTCTCTCTCTATATATATATATATATATATATATACACACACACGCGCGCGGTGCTTTGAGAAGCACCAACTTTTGGACTCTTGGATTCATACTATTAAACCCTAGGAATCCAGATCTAAAATGCTTCTAAAAGTATAGTAAACACATATTATATATATATATATATATATATATATATATATATATATATATATATATATCACGTGTTGTTTATCTTTCCGTTCCCTATCTTTTTTGTCTTATCTCCTTATTCCTAAACCAAACTCTGTGAGTAAGTCACAAGTAATTGGAATCTTCCTATAATTTTTGTCGAAGTGATAAGGAGAAATTGTTGCCTGGGCCATGGTCCACCACAAACCAGCCTCCTAAAGCTCAATCATAATAAAAATTTTAAATAGGTAAATATGAACTGCAGTATTTTAAAAGGTCCACTATGTTAAAAATCATAATTTTCAAAAATGTTTTTTCTATGGCTATTTCAGGGTTAGATTAGATTACATCCAATGATTTAACTTATGTACTAAGAAGTGTTTGTTTGGACATTTGGCCAATAAAGAAAAATAAAAACAACAACAAAACTACTACTTCCGCCTAGAGGAAAAGTCAAAATTTGGCTCCGGACTTCATAAAGCATAACCAGCTATGGAAAAGCTGTTGAAAACTTTTTTGTAGAGAACAAAAACAAACATTTCAAACAGCTCTTCCAAAACGATCTTCGCACAGTTTAATAAGGCTAACAGTTCTTTTATTCTTTTATTAATTGAAGGAAAAAAAAATTCTAAGGATCACATTGGATGCAACCATTTCTATTATTTGATGTATGTACAGTTTAATAAGACACTAATAGTTCTTCTATTAATTGAAGGAGAAATGATCAAAACATTGCATCAGATGCATCCATTTCTATTATTTCTGCAAAACATAGGTCGACTAATTTACATTTTTGTGCAGCAATCGAAACAACACTCTGGTCGATCGAGTGGGGGATCGCCGAGCTCGTCAACCACCCTAAGGTCCAGAAGAAACTCCGCGACGAGCTCGACGCGGTGCTTGGGCCGGGCGTGCAGATCACGGAACCGGACACACAGAAGCTGCCCTACCTACAGGCCGTAATCAAGGAGACGCTCCGCCTCCGCATGGCCATCCCGCTGCTCGTGCCGCACATGAACCTCCACGACGCCAAGCTCACCGGGTACGACATCCCTGCCGAGAGCAAGATCCTGGTGAACGCGTGGTGGCTCGCCAACAACCCCGACAACTGGAAGAACCCTGAGGAGTTCCGGCCTGAGCGGTTTCTCGAGGAGGAGAAGGGCGTCGAGGCCAACGGCAACGATTTCAGGTATACAACAATTGGTCTTCTATTAATACAATGATCGGCGAAATGCCGTACAACACAAGGAAATTGCCGGTGAAATGAGTTTGAAAATAACAGAAAAACACACGAACCCAAAAACTGCTTTTGATAAATGCAAAATGTACTCCTAACCCTTTTGGCTGTTCTAAGCTCAAGTTAAAATGTTCCTGACAACGCCGCATGCTCGAATGCAGGTACTTGCCATTCGGCGTCGGCAGGAGGAGCTGCCCGGGGATCATCCTCGCGCTGCCGATCCTGGGCATCACGATCGGCCGCCTCGTCCAGAACTTCGAGCTGCTGCCGCCTCCGGGACAAGACAAGGTGGACACAACCGAGAAAGGCGGGCAATTTAGCCTCCACATTTTGAACCACTACACCATCATCGCAAAGCCCAGGGTGTTCTAAGAAGGTTCTAAGTTATATATCTATATATCTATTCCCTTGGTTTGTTATTGTCCTTATTAATACTCTCCTTTTGATTTCCGAAGGAGCGAAGCGTCCGAAACAAAGATTTCAAATTGGGATAAATCTAAAGTGGTACTGTACTATTATTCTAGATAGTGTAAATTTGTGGGGGAATTTATGGAAGCGTTTTAGTTGTGGCCTGAGACAATGATTAATGGATTATTTCTGTTCTTCAATTTTTTAATTCGCTATGATCAATCTGCAGTCTTTGAGAAGATTTTTTCGGACATTCCTAAAATTCGAATCTATGTTTTCCCAAGTTGATGATTCCGAATCATTTGTTTGCTCTTTTGGGGTTTGTTTTTTTATAAAAAAAATCTTCCTCAAAAGAGCAAGTTAAATCAGATCCAAACCCATATATTTTTAGAAAAATATTACATGTATATTTCAAAAGAGTGTATATTTTATATTTTCATCCATTTCAGAATGGAGATATTTTATAAGGATCACTTGAAATGATCATTTATTATACCTTCATCTTTAGATGTTGAGGATCTAAGATGTACATCTTTTGGGAGTGTACCCATCGAATTAAATAATTTTAACCTAATATTATTTGAACCAAAAAAAAAAGGAAAAAGTGGGTTTAGTCGAGTCATAAAAGAGAAAAAAAGTAATGGAAAATACATGTACCGGATCAGCTAAACTTGCACGCAACCAGTATATAGTGGTCACATTCATAAAAACAATAATAAACAAAACCCAAAAAAAAAAAAGAGAGAAAAAAGTTTAGTTTTTTTTTTTTTTTTTTTTTTTTTTTTTTTTTGTTTGGGCGGGGGGGGGGTGGTTGGGGGATGCGGTGAAGCATCATATCAACGAAGGTGATGAGGAGCTTACCAACTACGGATTATTACCATAATAATTCTTTTTCGCACCCAAAAAGGGAGGTGATGGATAATGGATTGCAAAATCCGAACTGGATCGGGTCGGAGTCGGATTTGATTTTGTGTCTGAAATTTTGACTGATTTGAATCAGTCTTCTGCCCGAAAATCAGTTCATATTTGGTTCAATTTGATTAGCTCTACATTGTGTTAGACAGAAAATTTTACACTCAACTGAGTCAAATAAATAAGCTTAGTTGCTTTAAACTTTTAGCTGAGTTTGATATTCAAACATCTCTGAATTCATCTAACATTCGAAACGAGCGAATATAAGATCAAAAGAAAATAATTTACGTCTAAACATGTATTTTGGATTATGTAACAAGCACTTGTTAATAATATTTATAGAATTTTTAAAAAACTTGCGAAAGGATTAAATATTAAAATCGACTAAATTGTTCATATAACTTAATATTTCAAGTTTGAATGGTAATATACTATTGTTAGAATGTTCTCAAAGTCTGTTTTATCCCTTTCTATTAAAAATCTTACATCCAGAATTTTCTTTCACTTGACTTTTGTTAGTTGATTAATAATTTTAGCAGTCATCTACCTTGTAATTCCATCAAATTTTCAATTATGAATTTATTTTACTTAAAATTAAAGTTTATTCTTGTTTAATAAAACTCATGCTGTAATAGTTCCAACATTTAAAATATTACTGTATAAAAGATATAATTAGACTTAAGATGACTGTAACATTTTGAGTGGTGATTAGACCTAAGAGATTAAGATGGTTAAATATGTTAGAGCTAGAATAGCTATAAGACAAGTGACTTCTTAGGAAGTAGAGTGTCTCAATTAATATCAGAGCTAATCACCAGTCAGAAAATATAAAATGAGTCTCGACTGAGTCATAATTTTTAAGATGGATGATTCTCTGGAAAGCGGCGTGTCACAATAAGTATCAGAGCCAATCATCAGCTAAAAATGTGAGATGAGTTACAACTAAATCAGAATTGCTGAGGCAAAATTATATAGCGGGTAGAGTGTAGCTTCCGGGTTAATAATCATTATGGATGAAGTGCAACTCTCCACAATGTCAAGATAAATCTCACACCGCCTGGACCAGACGAGGATGTTAGAACTATATAAAAGATATAATAGTACTAAGAGATTAAGCATATTAGAATTAGAATAATTTTAAAATTGATGATCCCTTCAGAAGCGGGGTGTCACATGTGTCCCTCGCGATGTTTGGTTTCACATAAAATTACTTATAATAGCATTTAGGGATGGACTAAGAGGACAAGCGTGAGTTAAAATAATTTTAAAATAAATAATTTTTTGAAAAGTGAGGCGCCACACGTGTCCCTCAACATGTTTGGTTCTATATAAAATCACTTATAATAGTTTTAAGTCCAAAAATATAATTTTTAATGTATACTTTAACTTGCATATAATAAAATTAAGGGTAAATATAAGTGTACACCCCTGACGGGGTGTACATCTTACACCCCACCCATCCTAGGGTGGGGTGAATTCCACTGGTCACATCGAAGTGACCAGTGGAGGAAGCCCCACCCTTGGATGGGTGGGGTGTGCATCATACACCCCCTTTTGGGGTGTATGGGTAGCAAAGCCCATTAATTAATATAAATATATGTGTTTTATGATTTTAGGAAAGCTTACCTACCATAAGCGCGAGAGAAATTAAGTTTCCACTTTTCCACTTTTCATTTTTCACAAAAGAAAGTATAGCAATAAATAAATAAAAATATTTTTTTTTGTAAAATCTATAAACTTAAATTTTGACAAAAATTAAACTATTTATTATATAAAATTAAATGATTACTTTGGAAATTTCCTTTTTTGGCCCACAAATTATTTTTGGCTTGTCAACCCCATGCACTGCTGACTGGTGATTAGTGAGCACTCCAACAAGTGTCAGTGCAACATAAAAGCACTGCAATAATAATTGCCTACACCTGGTGTACAACTACATGTCATACACTGCACTCCTAAGACCCTATTGTGAAAGGCTCAATATAAAAACCTAACTTATTGAACATGTTTCAAGACACTAGCTAACCGACATGTTATTATTAGATTACGAAAAACGCTACATGTACACCCTTCCAAAGGAGCGTACATCCTACACCTTCACCCATCTAAGGGTGGAATGTCTTTTAGGGATCACTTGAAGTGGTCCCTTATCATACTCCCACCCTTAAATGATGAAGATGTGAGATGTACAACTTTTAGGGTGTACATGATTACTAGTCCGTCTGACTGTACGTGCAAATGCATGCAGATTTATCAGTCAATTAATTAATTCAACTACTACGGCTAGAATTATGTCAAGAGATCCAAAATGATGCACTTGAAACACTGCAACCAAACTGACTGCAACGTCTGACTATATATATATATATATATATATATATATATATATATATTTATAAATAATTAGGTTGGAATGAAATTTTTGGTGCTACAAAGTTTTTAGCTCTTAGATTAAAAAAATATGCGGTTAGAATGATAGTGGTCTCCTAGGATATAGCGAGTGATTGGTTGAATAGTAAAAATCTTAGGAGACTACTATAATTCCAACCGCACATATTTTCATACATCATTGAATTTGTATTGAGATTCGTGCTATTATACTTTTTTTTTTCTCTTTCTTTCTTTTTACTTGATTTTATAATAACACGAATCTCAATGTAAATTTAATGGTAAAAAAGTTACTAAACATAGCTGGACTTGTACTTTTTAATATATATATATATATATATATATATATATATATATATATATATATATATATAAAATAGATTCATATATTTTTAAAAGCATAAGTTAATTTATAGTTGTGAATTTTTTACCATTAAATTTGTATTGGGATTTGTACTATTGTAAAGTTAACTAAAGAAAGAGAAAGAAAAAATAAAAAATACAAATTTCAATACAAATTTAATAATAAAAAATTCATAAAAATAGATGAACTTGTGCTTTTAAAAGCATATAAGCTCTACTCTCTCTCTCTCTCTCTCTCTATATATATATATACACGCCAGGTGCACGCAGCAATTTCTCACTCCACGGAGCAGCAGCAGCACCTGCTCACGCAGTACACGCGACATCTCCACGTATGTATATATATATATATATATATATATATATATTAAGAGAGATGAGAACTAAGAGAGGAAGAGAAGAGTACTCCGGTCCCCTCTCAATTCACCTCAAAACCCTCAAAACCCTAAACTCTACATTGCGATCTCCTCCCACGCTGTTAGGGTTTCGATCGCTCTCCCTCACTCTCTCTCTCTCGTGATTATCTGCTAGGGTTTTTCTTCTTCCGTCGCCGATCGCGTCTCCGTCGCCCGCCATTGACGCCGATGGGGAAGGAGGTGGCGGAGACGTTCGAGGCCGCGAAGAAGGCGGCGGACTCGGCGGATGGCGGCGGCGGATCGCCGGAGGCCGATCGGTGCGTCGGCGCTCTGAGGCGGCTGCGGAAGATGACGGTCACCACCGACATTCTCGTCGCTACCCAGGTTTTCATTATTATTATTATTTTCTTCTTTTTAATCCTTTTTTTTCTTCTTGCTCTTTTTATTCACAATTAGTTCAAATTTTGGTATGTGTAGGTTATATATATATATATATATTTAGGGTTAATTTTTTTTATTTTTTGTTTATGGTGTTTAATTAGGTTTTAGTGCATGTTGGGTAAGAGTTGAGGTTTTCATAAGGAAGGTGTTGTTCTAACTAGTAGTGGATAAAAAAGGAAACTTTTTTATGGTGTTTGGGGTAGAGAGAGGGTTTTAGGCGAATTTTTGGGATGATGAGTGTGTAATTTTATGTTAAGTTGTTTAGATTTTGATGCGCGCGTGTTAGGAACAAGGGTGAAAAATATAAGAATTAGGGTTCTTAATTAATGTGTAGTTTAATTTCCTTTCATTTGAGACAATTCTTAGGCTTCTAGCTTTTACTTTGAACACAATCAATGGTGCATGCTTGTGATTTTTAGAGACACAAAATTTCATATCATGCATGAAGCGAAATCTAGCTAGTTTGATTTTGAACGTAGAATCGGCGCGCGATAAGACTATGAATGATGATGATTTAAACATTGCAAATTAATTAGAAAGAGTTGAGTTATAGGAATCCAATCGAGAGAACCATGACTTCATGGCATTTATCTTTTTTATTTAATGGAAAAAATGATCTTTTACAGAATTTGCTAACTTGAAACATACATCAATAGTCATCAAAATTTTAGGGTCTTTTTCCATATATATATACCTGTGCGAAGTTTGTGTTCGCATGCGTACACGTGAAAAGCTTGTTTATTGCATGCACATGCTCCCGTTAGGGTGCCTACACAAAAATGGTTTTTGCAGCCATGGGTGCATGTAAAATGCAAATTTCGAGGGCATGCGTAAGGATATTTGAACGATTTCGTAAGTTACATGCGAAAGAATGAGATATTTTTTATTTCAGTATGTGAATAAATGAGTGAGAAATTTAAAGATCGATTCTGTCGTTATATCGATCGCACTTAGAAGCTTCAGTTAATGTTCGACTTCTAAAGTCAGATAATTAATGGTTGCTACAAGCTTGTCGGCACTCAGTTGAGCCATTTTCCACAAATTTAGGACAAATAGAAAATTCTCAACTTCAGCAAATTGGTTGTAGGGGTTCTAGAAGAAATGATCATATATCAAACATCTATGTTAAAACTTTTTATTCTTCTTTATCTTCTGAATAATCGGGCCACAAGCTTTCTATTCGAAGCAGGATTATTGAATTGTAAGTGACATTTTGTATGAACTGAAAGATATTGACTATGCTGACAAGGAGACTCCTTCTGATGCACTAAGCAATTTTCTTTAAAATAGTTAAGTAAAGATAGAAGTGTTTTGAAGCAATTTACCTACAATTATTCAAGCCAATGCTTTGATTTGTGGGACATCCATAACCACATTTCCAGCAGAAAATGTTCAATTTGATGCAGCATGCAAAACCCTTCGCTATATTGTCTTATTTCATTAGATTTTGATGACCTTCTCCAGTTTCGATGGTTTTGCCAAATGTTTGATTTCATGCCATTAATTGAACTTCTAAAGCTTTTCTGCAATATAGAATTTGCTAGATTTGGTGTAACACCCTGAACCCCACACTTTTTGGGTCAGGGTGGTTACATTTTGGTTTGACATGAGTTGAATTCTATGTAGATAGTACTAATTCCTTGGTGAAGCTTTTCTCTCAATTACTTGGTGCATTTAATTTCCTTCTAGTGTGTTTTATTGCCTCACTTTTGTATTTGTTGCTTGGAATTTTGTTGTTAGAGTGAATTGGAAGATCGATTTGATTTTTCTTATATTGCCCAAGTCGGTGGTGATTGAATTAAGTACGACTCATTTGTTTCTATTACTATGTTTTCATAAAGGTTATGATTCGAATTTTGCGTAAGTCTTTGAGGTTTCAGACTTGTTTCCACATGTTGCAGGTCGGGAAACGTCTTCGCGCCCTCACAAAACATTCACACCCGAAGATTAAAGCAGCGGCTTCCGACTTGTTGGGCTTCTGGAAAAACATTGTTATCAAGGAGAGTTCTAGCGGCAAGAAAAGCAGAACTTCTGAAAATAAAAATTGTGCTAAACTTGAAACCAAATCCGCGACAACAGTACACACAATCAAGGATAAGAAGACTCCAGAAGCTTCTTCCGTAAAGATCAACAAGGTTCGAAAATCAGCAAATCCTAATGCCACTAAAGAAGAGAGTAAGCTCTCGAGTGTTCCCAAATCATCGTCGGCCCCTCTTGCCCCCCCTAAATTCGCATCTCTGATCAAATGTGACGACCCTGCGCGGGACAAAGTCCGCGAACTTCTCGCTGAGACGTTTTCCAAGGTTTCTGAAGAAACAGGCAAGGACGAAAGAGACCAAGTGAGAAACATTTTAGATGAAGTCAATTCTTGCGACCCGTTCCGAGCGGCTGTAACGGTGGAGTCTGCCCTGTTTGAAAAGTTGGGCGGCTCCACAGGCTGCCATAAGCAGAAATACCGATCTATAATGTTCAACTTAAGGGCAGACAATAACACCGACCTTCGCAGGAGGGTTCTGATCGGACAAGTGAGTCCCGAGAAACTCGCGGATATGTCTCCAGAAGACATGGCCAGCGATGCGAGAAAGCTCGCGAATAACAAGATCAAGGAGAAGGCTTTGCTCGACTGCGAGAGGGGCGGTCCGCCGAAGGCGACGACCGACCAGTTCAAGTGCGGGCGGTGCGGGCAGAGGAAGACGAGTTACTATCAGATGCAGACTCGGAGTGCGGACGAGCCGATGACGACGTTCGTGACGTGCGTGAACTGCAACAACCACTGGAAGTTCTGCTGAGCATCATCGCGACTTATCCGCAGTTTCGACAAGCTAGGCATTTGCATTTTAATCTTCTTATTACCTGATTAGAAAATACCTGCTACTTAATTTAGAATGGTTTCATCTCACCTTAAAATGTGAGACTTAAAGTGTCATATTGTTTGTATAAGCAGGACATGCAAAAAGGCAGCTATGAAGAACTCTGTTCAAGTTAATACATGTGGTGTTAGTATGTATATATATGTGCACCATAACCTGTATCAAAGTAATTGTGATTCATAATGAACTTGTTTGAATATCTTAGCATTTTGTTAGACACATCTCTTTTATTTACTGAAAAGACATTGAAGCAGTTGGTGGAACATGCATGCTTTCATTGAGAGGATTTTTCTGGTGAGATGAACAATGAGTCAATGACCATCAAAATCAGGTATTAATTACATTTATGATCAGTATAAATTAATATGAATGTTCAATTTACTTAAAAGGTTGAGCCCTGTTTGATTTTTCAAAATCTGGAGTCTCCTAAGTAATATATATATATATATATATATATATATATATATATATATATATATATATATATATATATATATATATATATAGTTATTGTCGAAATAGCAACAAGTTATAACAATAATTGCTATAGAAGAATGATAAAAAAAATTTAATTAATTAGTAAGTAAATTGGTTTCCTAATTCACACTAATTTTTTATTTTTAATAAAAATTTAAATAAAAATAAAAAAAATAATAGATTTAATTTGGATATTTAATTTGCACTCCATAATAGGTTCTACCATATGATTCAAGACAGAAAATCCCCATATGTATTTATTTTTATATGAATTTTTTCAACTTTTATTTTTTATTAATTAATTAGATGATGATATAAAAAAAATTTGATTTTTAATTTTTTTTTAGATCTTGCAAATCACGTCTATTAAATTAATTTTATTTTCTAAAAGTAATTACAAAATATTTCACATTTCATGCGGTGCACAATATATGGTATACACCGGGTGCACGTAAAAATTTCTCCCTTCCAAAATTTCAAAAAGCTACGTGGTCCACGAGAATTCAGCGGCTAGGGTATTGTTATCCACCTCTCGCTACTTCTAATCCCCAAATTTTCCGATAAATTTTATCCTCTTCGATCTAATTTATCGATTAAATTAACAAGGGGATCTTATAATTTGTTCTTAATTCGACGTGATTTTTCAGTTCGATTTTTTTCTAGGGTTTTTCTCTGAGATTATGAAAGCGGGGAGAAAGAATTTGAGAAGGGCGTGCGAAGAGAGTGCTTTATCTCTACAACAAGATCAGAGTATTATGCGGGTCGAATCGCTTAGGGGTTCCAATGTCATTGAGGTAATGCGCCGTAATTAGTGATGCATTTTGTTTGGGATTTGTTGGGTTTTTTTTTATTTTTTTTTATTTTTTATGAAATAAGAATTTTTTTTGCAAGTGTTATTTGTTGTAGTTTTGTTTGATTATGAGGCTTTTGCCGTTTACAAGAAGTAAAAATAAAAAAAAAATGCAATTTTGAGGTTAAAAAGTAGAAACTCTAATCTGAAGCTCGTGATTCTGCTGCTGTAGAGAGAGTAGCTATTTAGGTGGATCTATTATGGTGCTTCTCCTAATAGCACACGATGCCCTTAATTGGTTTGGTGAGGAGTATTATTATTTTTTGGCGTTTTCGCTCTACGAAAGAATCGAAATCCTCAAATAGTATTTAATAATGTTCACTCTTAGAACTGGACATGAAACTTGTGCTTGTTGCCTCAGGGCATATCCAATTAATTAATTGAAACATTACCAGGCACAAAACAAAGTTTTACCCAGAAATTCTTTATATAAGAAGGGAAAGAGTTATGGTTTCATTGGTTTCCAAAAGGTTATGCTCTTTTGTCGGTTTAATGTCTAGGTTATGGATGGTAAAGGTGTAAAGTCTCTAGCCATATTTCCAGCCAAATTTCAGAGGAGCTTTTGGATTAAAAGAGGTACTGGTTTTGGCCCCCTTGATTCTATCTGATCCAGGGTTTGTCGTAATAGAAACATAGGCATCTAGCATACTACAATTCATGATGCGTTTTAAGGCGATTTGGTTTCGTTGAATGTGTAGGAAGTTTCGTGGTGGTGGATGAAAGTGGGCGAGAGCAAGCTTTGGAATCGGGCAGCAAGATAGCATGCATGGTATCTCAAGTTCTCTTTCATGAACAAGTTCGAACTCTTGAAAAATCTCCGGAATGGTATTTATATTTTTATGTCTTACATTATTTCATGACGCTCTTGTAGTTCAGTTTTCACAGGATTTTTGTCAAGATTTTACATGAAAACATGGCTTTATATCTAATTCTCTATTTATATTCTTGATATGATGCTCTACTTTTTCACTTGAGAAAGCCACCCATACCTGAATGTCCTCAATACCTACATTTTTACTCTTTATTGTTTAAGTTGATTTGCTAATTTTGCGGCCATTCCATTGGTAGGCCTGCTGTCTTTAGAACTAGTACTGTTGATGAATCAAAGGCGCACGTACAACGGCCGACAGCAGACGGTGAAGAGCCATCGAACTCTGATGAAGAGGATGATGGTCTTCCTCCCCTTGAAGCTAATATGAACAGAAACAGACCTGTAGAACTCCACTCAGATTCTGATCATAGCCATTCTGATTCTGATGCAGATTCGTAGGGTGCTTTTAATGCTTAAAACAAACATTAAATACCTCTCCTTCTCGAGTTACAATTTGCAAAATTCGGGAAATAGGATCAGCTCTTCATGCTGATGAATCAAATATGTAACAGTTCTTGATTAAATATCAACCTATGATTGGAATGAGGATGCAGTTTTTTGTTGAATTTTTGGGAACATCTCATTTGTGTTTGTTACCTTTTTAATTTATTTATTTCTTTAAATCTTCATATCTATCCTGGCTAAATGTCATCAAGTATTTCTACATAAATATGTTTATTTATTTATTTATTTATTTATTTTCGCTTAATGATGATGCTTGTAACACCTCTAGGAAAACAATAAACTCAAAGACACAGAATAGAAGTGAATGCACTGTATATCTGTACTGTCACAGAAGATTTTGTAAGCTTGCTCTCCCTCCATTCAATTAGAACTTTTCAATGGAAAGTGAATGCACTGCATCTGTACCTGCACTGTCACAGGTTAAACTCCCAGAAGTTTTTCCTGTTCTATTTTTCTGAGTAAATCAACTGCACCAGGAAGTTATTGGAAATGATTTAATGAAAACACTGTAACAGCTTCATCCAATGCTCTACTCAATTGGACTTTTGAACCAATATCTATCTGATCACAATCATTCTTCTCTACTTCAATTCCAGTCTTCTTTACTTCCCGTGCCGCATTGTTCGCACGTTTCATCGAGCATTTTCACGATGCGAAAACCATGCTTCTTCGTTCTCTGTAAGTTCATAATGCAGCAGAAGTTTCACCAATAATTCTTGCAAGAACACTGTCCTCCTGCGAACCGATGAAACCGGCTCGCATCCCTTATAAGGAAACTTCGGCCTGTGATCATCGAAACCGACTTCAAGAACGAGTGGCAATCCTCGCACACCCTCAAGTTCTTCATCACCACAATCTCATCCCGATCTTCGGTATTCAAAATCCCGAAAGCAACCGCCAACTTCTCACTATGAAAACCCATCAATGGCGCCTTCCCCTTCTCTCCCTTCACAATTGCCTCTCTATCGCCGTTCTTATGCACCAATCTCTCCAACTTAACCACCAACTCATATATCCTCTTTGCTTGCGGATGCGAATGGTCGTCGGCCATGAACAAATGCACCTTCCCTTTGAGCTCAATATGGCTACAACCAGGCTCCTTCTTTAAGCCTCTCTGCCTCATCATTGCCCGTATTCTCGCCACACCATCCAACCTCCCGCTATCCGAATATATGTTTGATAGCAAAATGTAGTACCCAACATTCGTCGGTTCGAGCTCGACTACTCTCTCAAATGCCAATTCACCTATTTCGACGTTTTTATGAATCTTACAAGCACCTAAAAGAGCACCCCAAACTGCTCCGTCGGCCTTCATCGGCATTGTTTCAATCAGCTTGCCTGCATCCTCGAGCTGCCCTGCCCGGCCCAAGAGGTCGACCATGCAAGCGTAATGCTCCGGATTCGGCTTGATCCTGTAAAGCTGCTTCATCTTTGAGAAGTAATCCAATCCCTTATCGGTCAATCCGGCATGGCTGCACGCCGACAGGATGCTAACCATCGCGACGCCGTCGGGCTTTATCCCTTCGACCTGCATCAGCTCGAAGAGCTCGATGGCGGCGTCGCCGTGCCCGTGCGCGCCGTACCCGGCGATGAGCGCCGTCCACGAGACCACGGTTCTCCTGGGCATTTTATCGAACACCTCGCGCGCGCGCGCCAGCTCCCCGCACCGCGCGTGGAAGTTGATGAGGGCGTTGTTCAAATGCGTGTTGGAGGCGAGGGAGGGTTCCCCGGCTACGCACCGCGCGACGCCGCGGCCGAAGTCGCGCGCGCCGAGGTGGGCGCAGGAGGAGAGGACGCCGACGAGGGTGACCGCGTCGGGAGCGACGGCGCGCGCGAGCATGAGGCGGTAGAGGTCGAGGACGCGCGGGGCGAGGCCGTGCTGTGCGTAGGCGGAGATCATGGCGTTCCAGGAGATGAGGTCGCGGGACGAGTCGGGGAGCTCGTCGAAGACGCGGCGGGCGAGGTCGACGGCGCCGGCGCGGGCGTAGGCGGAGAGGAGGCAGTTGGCCACTGCAGGGGCGGGGCGACGGAGCGGAGGGCGAGGGCGTGGAGGGCGGGGACGAGGCACGGGGGCGCGGCGGGGACGACGGCGAGGAGGGTGACGGAGTCGAAGGAGGGGGCGGAGGAGAGGCGGAGGCGGCGGAAGAGGGCGAGGGCGGGGGCGGGGAGTTTGTGGAGGGCGTAGCCGGAGATGAGGGCGTTGTAGGCCGTGAGGAGGGTTGAGGGCGCGGCGTCTGCAGCGGCGTCGGCGGCTGAGTCGAGGAGGCGGTGGGCGAGGGGGAGGAGGGAGAGGCGAGAGTAGGCGGAGAGGAGGGAGGAGAGGAGGTAGGGGTCGGAGGAGGGGAGGAGGCCGAGCTTGAGGGAGAGGGAGTGGAGGGAGGCAACGGAGAGGGGGAGGGAGAGCGCGGCGCACGAGATCACGGCGGAGGGGAGGGCCACGGCGAGGGCCGCGCTCTGCGGCGGCGCCGCCGCTCTGCGGAGGAGCGCCACCGCCTCGCGGTGGTACCCCAGCCGCGTCAGCGTCCGCAGCCGCGCGCTCCATGGCTCCTCCTCCTCCGGCGGCGTGGTTTCGTTCGCGTGTTTGCGATTGACTACAAGGTGTTCGACCATAATCCTCAGTGAAGATGCCACATGGTAAGTAGCTTTCAGCACCCAGTTTTAAATTTCAGGGACTGAGCAGTTACAAGGGGAAAAGTACGGGGTCTAAATTTTAAATTTTACAGGGACTTAGTTCCAAGTTTTTAATATAGGAAAAATACTGTGGATATAATAGGTTCAAGAGTAAAATTTGCAACTGAATTAGAAGAACTGTTTGTTTTGTAGCATTTTGCACTGTAAATTCTAATTATTGATTAATTAGTATGAGTAGTTTGGCAGAACTTAAGGTACGTTCTATTAGACATTCAGAATTAGACTGAATAGAATAAGGTCAGACAGCGACGGTCGAGAATAATAGGCATTCAGAATTAGACTGAATAGAACAAGACGAGTCAACGATGCTCCGGTAGGGATTCGATAATTTTGTCTTGACTGATTTGTTTGACCCAGTTGGCTCTCTATTGTGACTGCTGATTGCTGAAGCATTCAAATTGCTAATATTCTTTTCAAACAATAGCAAAGTGCCGTAAATTTCATGAAGATAAGCGAAAACAATTGATAAATCCTGATTACATTTTCTCACCAAATGGACACAAGCACAATAATAAATGTGCATGAGCACACAAATTCACAAAAGGAACTCGAAGAAAAAAAACAAACACCAATAATTATGTTCTCTAGGCTGTGGTCTTCAAAATCCGTCAGTTGATAGCTAGATACACCCCCTCAGATCATTTTTTCAGATCATTCCTTTTCTCCTGTTGAAATAATCATGTTGGAATCTGACCTGGTCTTACCACCACTTTGAAAGTGCTTCTGTTGAAGACATTTCATATTCATCAGTAAAAGAAACCGCGCTTACTCGTGGACAACAGAAGCTGAAGCAATTTTAGCGCGTGACCTTGCGGGAAATTTCAACTCGAGAACTTTGAAGCAGGCGCCGCACTTAAGCTTGTTGAGTCTCTTCCTTGATAGGACAAAATCGAGAGGCATTTGAATTAGACTTGCGCATTTCTTGTTGTCGCAGATGATAAAAGGCGCACCCCTCAAAATCGGGCGACAGTAATGTATTCTGCTCGATCTCTTCGACTCGTGTTCAAGAACTGGCGGAGTTGCACTAGGTGATGGTTGAGAGAATAAATTCTGTGTTTTAGGCATTGATTCTGATCGCCAGCCATCCAGTCGCTGACGTGAAATGGAATATCTGGGTAAGAAAGAATTATTTCTGCGCCGATGATTCGGTGGAGTGACGTCAAATCTTGATTTTTCATTTTTAGTTCCATGACTACGAGTATCAAAGTTATGTCCCTCTTCCAAATTGATTACAGCTTCTGTCGAATGAAAATCTTCAGAACCTGGCAGTGTTTCTCTCTCCACCTCACCAACACCGAATCTAAAAGAGAACTCATCTCTGCTCATGTTGGAGCTCGGCAATTCAGCAGATTGAAACCTCTCATTTGACGATTTCGAAGAAAGGACCTCGTCCTCAAAATTAGGTTCGATATCAGCAGCGGTCCTATCAGTTCCTGAAGTATTTCCTTCTTTTCCTTGATTCTCATTCATCATCCTTTGTCGAAAAGTTCGTCTCGATTTAACCTGTTGCCAATTTCTGAAACGGCTACTGCTTCCATCATCAGACGAGGAAGCGCTTCCGTCATAAGAATGAGTGCTTCTACTAGTTGGAGATTTGAAATACTCACTAGGTGCGAATCTCAATGAGAATTCTCTTGATTCATCGATCAATTTCGGTCCTGTATTCCCATGATGAGCATGGAAGTTTTCAATTTCATCCTCTTGGATTGGGACTTTACCTTTTCGACTAGTACGAAAAACATTATCAAATTCTCTATCTTCATCTACATTTTCACCAGTTATTGCTGATTCTCCCTTATCCTGATGATTACAACTCCCATTTACACGCTTGACCTCTGAAAGAAGCGTATTTGATGAGCAAGAAGTGCTCGTTCTTCCCCTCGAAGAGACTGATAAAGTATCTGGTGATCGAATCTTCATCTTGTTCATAGAATTTTTCACTTCATCAGCTAATAAAGAGTCGGTATTCTCTCCAGAAGCACTTCGGTCTTTTGCTGCAGCGAAGTGTACATATGTTCAGATACTTATTTCTCGACAAGAATAGAAAAGCATAAGCAGTAAATGACTGAAGAAGGATTATATACCAGGGAGGATTGTGCCGCATTCGCTGCACGGGTACTTGGAAATATTGGTATTCTTTAGAAGAATATTGCGACAATTTGGGCATCTCACGACACGATATGTATCAGCTCTGCTGGCCATGGTGTCTCTGGTGCTCCATTACTTCAAACTCTGCAAAAATTTCAGAATTTCAGAGACTGTATCCTCATTTCAGAACTGATGTGCCAAAAATGATTGAGTTGAAAAGGTCGAGATTCGAGAACCAATACGACATTTATAATCCCACAATAAACAGAGAGTAAGAAACAATCAAACATCAATCATCTTTCTTACTAGCTGCTTCTGTAAAATGAATCAAACTGCTATTTTTTTGTAATTTGATTCGAAATTAGCTAACACTGTTTGGAACTAATCAAGGGTGAAAAGGCTAATTTCACAAAATATGATAGAAATTGGAGACAAATTTTCCTTTCAAACACAAAAGGAAGTATTTCTTAGAAATAGAAAAGAAATAAATGAAAAATCAACCACATATACAAATCTCATCAATGAGTCATTAAACCCCAAAAAACAAATTTGTTGGTAGTTTTTCATTCTCTTCACTTATTCATTTATTTCAATTTTGCAAAGCAACCAACTTTGTAAGGTAACAGAGAACGCGAAAAAAATATTAACTTAATGAGAAATTTACTAAAATAAAACTTTCAACAAAGTAACACACACACACACACACACACCTTTGATTATTTATTGAAAAGCTTCTGAATCCTTTTGCTCCTCTCCTTTTCACCTCCTGTTCCCTTAAAATTAGGGGAAAGATCACAAAAAATATAAATTAATCTCCTCTGAATAATTAAGAATACATATTATTATACTCCAAACAAAAGATTATGAGTACTAACAATAAAGCAAAGAAAAAGTTTTCCTTGGACAATGAGGAATATCAACAAAGTTTAAAAACTAGTAGGGCCAAAAAGAACACGCAAAAACTGCGACAACGCGGAGAATTTGAGTCTTTTTTTTTTTTTTTTTTCATTTCTCTCTCTCTCGCTCGATGCAACATATAATAGTTGTACAAATTTAATTTTTCTCCAAAAAAAAAAAAAAAAAAAAAAAATCATTCTTCTATGTTTGTGGAGAGGACTAATTTGGTGGACAAAAATTGAAGTCAACTAAGTAAAACAAAAAAACTTGGTCTTCCTGGAGTTCTTTGAACTTTCCTACATTTTGTCTCATTTTAAGTGCTTACATTTTGCCTCATTTTGCCTGGTAAAATAGATACTAATAACCAGTTAATCTAATCAAATATATCTGTTGAATTTAGTTGTTGTACAATTTTTCAGAAATATATAATTTTTTTTTTTCTCATCACATTACTTTTTCTTCTTCTTTTTTGTTGATTTGGAACTAGAGATATTTCTTGTACATAGAAGAAAGACATCAGTAAATGTGCTGTAATCTGACAGAGACAGTCTCTGTCACTTACTGGATCAGATGAAATTCCCAGGCAATTTCTTGGGTTTAAAATTGTAGATCATATTTGTTGATAATTTCACTAGACGACAAACATAATCATAACAAAATGAGCGGAAAAAAAAAAAAAAAAAGTTCAAAAAATTTTGATGTACAGCGAGTTTACAGCTACGTGCATATAAAATTATATGAATCGAAAAATTTTAAAAAAAAAAAAATTCTATTTGTGCACATGTACAATTTGGAATGCATATTTTGGATACACATTACCTTTATATATAAATTAATTGTAAAAATAGTATTTCTTTACTTGTAACATACAAAATTTTTAATATATTGTAGATTATATATATTCCTAGGTTTGAGTTTTTGATGATCCCGGTCTATGGACCGTGGTCCATGCAATATTTTCCGGCTCATCCCATGGATCAACTTCTGCGTGACACGTGGCACAAGACCCACCACTGTTTCCGCCTATTTAAACCACAAAACCAATAAACCCAATCCTTAAATTTTGGATCAAACTCGCATGGCGCCTCTTCTTCTTCCTCCACCCCTCGCAAAAACCCTAACTTTCCCCTCTCCATCGCCATTAAACCCCCCAAATCCCCACAAAAGGTTCGCATTTAAGTGCGGCGCGCTAGCAGGGAACACCCCTGATGAGTTCCTGCTCAATACACTTCACCTCGGTGAATCAAACCCTTTTTTCCCCGTTTTAAGGTACAGTTTTACCCAATTTGATGGGCTGGTTTCGAGATTAACAGAGATCGAGAGGTGGGAGGTGTTGGTGTTTGTGGGGTTGAGCTTGGTTTACTTGACGGCGAGGCCTGGGGTGCTTGTTGGGGCAATTGATGCTTACTTGCTTGCTCCATTGCAATTGGGGTTGGATGGCTTGTTGGGGAAGAGGAGCTTGAAGATGAGTGATTTTGTGGTGGGGGAGAGGCTCGGGGAGGGGTCGTTCGGGGTCGTGTACGCGGGGGCGATCGTGGCGCGGGGCGTCGGGGCGGAGGAGCCAGCTGGGGCGAGGAGAGGGAGGAGGAGAGTGGAGTTGGATGGGAGGGTCAAGGAGAAGGTCATTTTGAAAAAGGTAAAAAGGGGAGGTTTCTAAATCTTTTCTTGTTCATTCGCCTACTTTTAATTTTAGCTATAGCCACTTCTACTGGAGCATTTGGCAAAACCGGGGAAAAAAATTTCAATTTTTTCACAATGGAAAACTGAAATGAGATTTCGAACCTCGAGAGCAAAATCTCGTATATGAAGCTCCTAATTCTACTGCAAAGAGAAGCTGTACGATGCTTCTTTTATTAGCACTACTCGAACATTATGCCTTTATCCACTTGGTGGAAGATAGTTTTTTCAGGAACAAATTTATCATCATGGCATAATTCTTAAATAGAAGGAAAAATCCGAATAAGAGGTTGTGAAATTGGCTGCAACTAATTTGGTATAGTGCCAAAGCCACAATTAGCTTTAGAATTAATAGGTGCAAATTATTGACAAATTGTAACTGCACAAATCAGTCTTCTTTAGCGCACTTGAATTGTTCATTAAGCTAATGGTTTTGAGTGACGAAATGTTGTAGTATTAGAGATTAAGTTGTTCGATTTGTTATATTAGGTAAAAGTGGGTATTGAAGGGGCAAAAGAATGTGGTGATTTTGAGGAGTGGTTCAACTACCGTGTCTCCCGAGCAGCTCCTGAAACATGTGCCCAGTTTCTTGGGAGTTTTATTGCGGATAAAACATCTTCACAATTCACCAAAGGTGGCAAATGGCTCGTATGGAGATTCGAGGTATGCCAACAAACATTATTGGTGCTTATTCATATGTACTAGATGTCTAAGGTTAGATATATTAAGCTCACACTCAATGAAAAGATCCGGCTTCTGATGGTGAAAGAGAGGTCCAATGTTTCTATGGCGTCATCATGTTAATATCGCAATTTTGCCTCTACATCGTGAATAGTTCATTGATTCCATTCTTGTTATAAACCTGGGGAATTCCTGCGCTTTTGGTGGTTCCACCATTTGCAATACTTGTTTCTTTTATTAAATTCTATTTGTATAGATTATCTGCTTACTCAGTTATTACAGCCTAGTACTCTAGTAGAATTACCGGAGAATTCATTCTAGGCTTTTCGTTCCTGTAATATTTTCTTTAGCTGCTAGCTAATTGTAGAAGCTTAGTCTCTTCTTATTATCTGTATTGAAATAGTGCTTCTAAGTTCTAACACCATGTTGTAGGGGGACAGAGACTTGGCTGATTACATGTGCGACAAGAACTTCCCGTTCAACTTAGAGCGTGTTATGTTTGGGCGCGTCCTCGAGGGGCTCGACTCGGTTAATAGAAGTGCGCTGATTATTAAGCAATTGATGAGGCAGATAATAACCTCTCTGAAGAAAATCCATGGCACGGGAATTATTCATCGAGACATAAAGCCGTCCAACTTGGTAGTAACTACTAAGGGACAGATAAAACTTATAGATTTTGGTGCAGCCGCGGACCTTCGCATTGGTAAGAACTATGTACCGGATCGTGGATTGCTTGATCCAGACTACTGCCCCCCTGAATTGTATGTGCTCCCAGAGGAAACACCCAAACCTCCGCCAGAACCTATTGCGGCTATTTTTTCTCCGATTCTTTGGCAGGTTAGATTGGTATTTCTTACACTCCCTCTGTATGTATGGAGCCTCTCTTAGTTATTTGATTCATATTCATACTGGTCGTCCGAAATAATTTGCCTCAATGCTGCAACTAGCAGGAATATTCAATTTGATGATTCATTTTATTGTTTCTGCAGCTTAATAGCCCCGATTTATTTGATATGTACTCTGCTGGCATCATACTGATGCAAATGGCTATTCCCACCTTGAGGACCACATCAGGTCTGAAGAACTTCAACTCTGAACTAAAAGCAGTCGGGTATGATCTAAACAAGTGGAGAGAAATAACCCGTTCGAGACCCGATTTGAAAATTCTGGATATAGAGTCTGGTAGAGGATGGGATTTGGCAACAAAACTAATTTCAAAAAGGGGATTTCTGAGAAGAGGTAGATTATCAGCTGCTGCCGCTCTAAGGCATCCGTATTTTCTCTTAGGTGGTGATCAAGCTGCGGCTGTTTTGTCGAAGCTCAGCTTAAGCAGATAATTTCTTTTTCTTTTTCCTAATACTCTACCGACAAAACTTTTGTGTATAGATTAGCGTTACCTGTGACTCTTGTCTTATTAGTAAGAGGAGGCTATGTATGGTGTAATTAACTTCATACCATGTGAAACAATTATAATATCTCATCGAATTACAACTAATTCAATTTCCTTTTCGGCTTTTAGTCAAATGTTTGTACATAAAATGCACATATGAGTTATTGACAAGTGCATGTGTATCTATTGTTGGTCTCCAAAGACATTGTAACTTCAGTTAGTTATCTAAACTTATCATTCTCAGCTAAGAGTGTGCATCAGAAACACAGCCTCAAATTCTTGTCAGTTAAGTGGAGAAGCGCATCGGAGGATGGCAAGCTAAACTCTTGTCACAAGGTGGGAGGCTAATCCGGGTGAATGATGTACTCTCGAACATACCGTTTTATTTCTTCTCATTGTTCAAGGTGCCCAAATAGGTAATAAGAAGGATCGAAGCGCTCCTGAGGGCTTTCTTCTAGAGGGGGGGTCACGGTTGCCGGGGGACACTGCTTGGTGAGGTGGAAGGTGGTATGCAGGAGTAAGGAAGACAGGGTCTTGGGATCAAAGACCTAGAGGACATGAACTCGGCGCCAATTACAAAATGGGGGTGCAGATTCTTCGCAAATTTGAATCTGTAGTGGGTGCCCCTAGTCGAACAGTTGTATTACTCTCGGAGAAGACCACTTAGAGAGGGGAAATCCTTTAGGCCCTACTTTCAGTGGTGGAAGAGCGTTCTAAAGACTAGGGATATATTTAAGTGCGGGGCTTCCTTTTTGATTGGGGACGGGTGTAAGATTAGTTTCTAGTCGAATATCTGGTGTGGGTCGACTGCCTTTTCTTCAGCTTTCTCACGTATTTCCGATAAGGTTTCGCGCAAAACCATCAAGGTTAGCGATTACTTCGGGAGGTCAGGGTGGAAATGGGCTAAGATTCTGCGAGGCTTTGTGCCTAGCACGCAAATAGATAGAGACCAGATTCAAGATCTTAAATTGTCGCTAGTCAATCTTGGGCTGTCCAACAGAAGGGATGAAGTGAGATGGAGATGGACCAAAACATAATCATTCTCTGTTAAATCCTTATACACTTTTCTCCAGCACAGTGGGGTCAGGGATGGAAACGGTGGGGTCAGGGATGGAAGTTACACCCATCTGTAGTGTACTTGTACCCCCCTTAAGGTTAAAGTTTTCGGGTGGCTACTGCTGAAGCGTAGGATACTTATGAAGAATAATTTGCTCAAGCGAGGGTGGTTGGGGGATACTGAATGCGTGCTTTGTGGGGAACAGATTGAGATGCTGGACCATCTGTTTCTATGCTATCAAACTATCAGATCCCTTTTGCAGGGATTGGTGGTTGATAAACGGCTCTTGCTCTCTTCTTCCTCTGTAGGGGAGCTTTGGGAAATGATCTCCCTCAAAGGTGGCACCCTAGGTCGGAGGGAATGCGAAACATTCTTCTCAGTTTGGTGGGTTATCTGGAGGGAGAGAAACCGCAGAATTTTGGAGAATAAGAAATCTCCCCCCGGACAAATTTTGGCGACTATCCAATCATGCAGATCCCTCTGGTTCTCTTTCTGTAACTAGGGTCTCAGCAAGAGATTTTTTTTTTTTTTTTTTTTTTTTTTTTTCATCTGAAGCTCCAACTGCTTCACTCTGTTGCCTAATTCAATTCCTACTTGAATAAAGCGGTATGCCACAGACTTAAACGAAATTGCTTAAAAAGTCAGTGCGAAATGTGAACGGACCCTCGTACTTCCGTATCAAGCCGCGGTGAATCTTGCGAAATGCTTTAAATTGTTGTGGCTGCAGCTTGACCAAGACTTGGTCCCCCTCAACGAACTCCAAGGGTCGCCGCTTTACATCGGCCCACTTCTTCATCCGATGCGCCGCTTTTTCCAAACAAGCCCTTGCGATGTCTCCCTTTTCTTGGAGATGCGAGGTGAATTGGAGAGCCATAGGGCTGCGGCCCTGCTCGCCTGCAGCAGCAGAGTGGGAAGCGAGCGGCTGTCTTCCCGTCGCAAGCTCGAACGGGTTGTGGTTCGTAGATTCGCTCCTCCACAAATTGTAAGAGAATTGGGCCACATCCAGATGATGTACCCAGTCTTTCTGACTAGCACTCACATAGTGCCTCAAGTACTCCTCCACCAAGGCATTCACCCGCTCCGTCTGGCCGTCCGTCTGCGGATGAAAACTTGTAAAGAAGAGCAATTCCGACCTCAAGATCAGGAACACCTCTGTCCAGAACTTGCCAGTGAACCTTGGGTCGCGATCGCTCACAATGCTCTCAGGGATCCCCCAAAACTTCACCACATTGCTAACGAAGAGCCACGCCGCTTCTTCCGCTGTGCAATCCGCTGGTGCCGCTATGAAGGTTCCGTATTTGGAGAATCTGTCCACCACCACAAGAATTGATCCCAATGCCCCCACCTTGGGCAAAGCAGAGATGAAGTCCATCGAGACGCTCTCCCATGGACGCGTTGGTGTGGGTAGTGGCTCGAGGAGGCCTCCTGGCTTCTGGCGCTCCACCTTATCCTGTTGGCACACAAGACAAGTCCGCACATATGCCTCCACATCGTCCCGCATGTGAGGCCAATAGTATGCGGCTTCCAACAATGCCATGGTTCGTTTTTGCCCCGGATGTCCGGCCCATTTGGAGTCATGACACTCCTTCATAAGCTCCCGACGAAGATTGCCCCACTTAGGCACATAGACGCAACGCCCCTTGGTTAGGAGCAGTCCATCGCTAACGCAGAACCGCTGCGCCTTGCCCTCCTCGACGAGTCACACGAGTCCTTGAGCCACAGGGTCCTCGCAAGTCCTTCTCGGATTCGCTCCCTGATTGCTCCATGGAGCTGGCACACCGCTGCTAACTCAGCTTTGCGGCTAAGTGCATCAGCCACATGGTTCCCCCTTCCGGGTTTGTATTGAAGCTCCATGTCGAACTCCGCTAGGAAGTCCTGCCATCTTGCTTGCTTTGGTGACAGCTTCTTTTGTGTTTGGAAGTAGCTTGTGGCGACATTGTCCGTCCGCACAACGAACTTGCTTCCGAGGAGATAGTGCCGCCAAGTCCTTAGACAATGCACTATTGCTGTCATCTCCATTTCTTGAACAGTGTATCGCCGCTCAGTGTCGTTGAGCTTGCGACTTTCATAGGCGATGGGATGTCCATCATGCATGAGAACACCGCCAATGGTGAAGTCTGAAGCGTCAGTGTGTACCTCAAATGGTTGTCGACAGTCAGGAAGTCGCAACACTGGTTCTTCAGTCACCGCCTGCTTCAGGTCCTCGAATGCCTTCGCGCACTGAGGGGTCCAATCCCATGATTAGTACTTCTTCAGCAAGTCCGTCAAAGGTGCCGCTCGTGCCGAGTAGCCTGCGATGAAGCGACGATAATAGTTGACGAGTCCGAGAAAGGATCGTAGTTCGGACACCGTCGTGGGCGCCTTCCACTCGCAGATCGCCCGAATCTTCTTGTGGTCCATGTGCAGTTGACCGTGGCCGATCCAATGGCCAAAGAAATGCACCTCCTCTTTCGCAAAGGAACACTTTTCTCTTTTGACGAAAAGTTGGTTGTCCCGCACCACTTGAAAGATGATTTGCAGATGCCCCTCATGTTCCTCCAGAGTGTTGCTGTACACGACGATATCGTCGAGGTACACTACCACGAAGCGGTCGAGGTAGGGATGGAATAACTTGTTCATCAAGGTGCAGAAGGTTGCCGGTGCATTCGTCAGGCCGAATGGCATGACAAGGAACTCGTAGGCCCCGTACCTCGTCACGCACGTGGTCTTCTCCTCGTCCCCTTCCGCAATTCTCACTTGATAATACCCCGAGCGAAGATCGAGCTTAGTGAAATACTTCGCTCCTCCTAGCTGGTCGAAGAGATCCGCGACTAGCGGGATAGGGTACTTGTTTTTCACCGTTACCTTGTTGAGTGCTCTGTAGTTGATACAGAGTCGCAAACTTTCGTCACTCTTCCGTTGGAACAGCACCGGTGCTCCATAGGGTGCCTTCGACGGTTTGATGAAACCTGCTTCAAGAAGGTCCTTCAACTGGCATTGTAACTCCTCGAGTTCTGGTGGAGCCATCCTGTATGGCGCCTTTGCGGTTGGCTTGGAACCAGGTTCAAGCTCGATTGCATGGTCCACCTCCCTTCTTGGTGGAAGCTGCTTGGGGCATGACATCCTTGAACTCCCCCAAGACAGCACCAATCTCTGTCAGAAGGTCTTCCTCCTCGAATCCCTCCTCGCTCACCTCGCGGATGCTCGCAAGATAAGTCATCTCCCCACGCTTCACACCCTTCCGCAGTTGCAGAGCTGAGAGGATAGGGGTTTCTGTTGGTTTGCTGCGGCTAGCCAAAACCATACAAGGGGCGGCCTCCTCCATGATGCTTAAGGCCCCAAGATGTGGCATTGGTACCGCCTTTGACGAGGCTAGAAAGTCGATGCCGAGAATGACTTTGAAGTCGTCGACGGTTGCAGCAGTGAAGTTCGCTGTTCCCACCCAGGGTCCAACAGTGATCGGCACGCCTTGGCTACCCCTATGACAGGTTGTGCCTCAGAGTTAACCGCCTTGATTTTGCTTGTGTCCTTCTCGAGCTTGAGACCCAACCGCTTGGCTTCCGTAGCTGCGATGAAGTTGTGGGTTGCTCCCGTGTCCACGAGTGCTCAAGTGGCCCACCCATTAAGGGTCACATCGACGAACATAAGTTCCTTCTTGAGAGATTTGCCGCCGTCCGCTTGCCCCTACATCACGCTAACGAGCCGCAGCGCTCCCATCTTCGTCCATGCTGCTTCCTCGCCCTCCTCAACTTGGACAACATTGATGGTTTTCTTCTTTGGACAATCGCGCACCCAATGGTCATCTCCGCAGACATAGCAAGACACCTTCTTCTTCTGCGGAGGGCCCTTGTGCTCTTTGCCCTTGTGGTTGTCTTTGTTCTCACGACGGTCTCCCCCACCTTTAGCCTTGCTCGCCTTAGGCGGTTTGCCGCGATTAGACTCCGTCCTCTCGTACTCCGGTAGCTTCTCCACCATGGCTATAGCAGAGCTTACATCCTTGACGTCTCGTCCCACGAGCTCCTTGTTAGCCCACCGTTGGAGACCGTCGAGGAAGAAGAATAGCCGATCCTCCTCGGCCATATTGGAGATGGAGAGCATCAGTTTAGAGTACTCCTTGACATACTCCTTGAGGGTTCTCGTATGTTTGAGCCGTCGAAGTTGCCTCCGCGCAAGATACTCGACATGCTCGGGGTAGAACTGTGCCTTGAGCTCGCGCACGAAGTCCTCCCAAGTATTCAACTCGCATTGGCCCTTCTCGGCCTTCGCCGACCTCCGACGCCACCACAGCATGGCATCGTCAGTCAAGTACATGGAAGCGGTTTGGACTTTGTCTTCTTCGTCCTCCAGCCGCAACGCCCTGAGGTAGCGCTCCATGTACCAAAGGAAGTTGTCAATTTCCTTCTCATCGCGCGTCCCCTTGAAGCACTAGGGTTCGGGGATGCGGATCCTTGGGGTATGCTCCCTTGGCGCCTCGCCACCATGAGCCACCACCCTCTCGAGGATCGTCATCCGCATCTTAAGGTCCTCGACCTCATCGACCCTTGTGACAAGGTCATCCACCAACGTCTGTCGTTCGTTCTCGCGACGAGCAATGTCAGCGCGAAACTGCTCGAGTTGTTGGCGAAAAGTTCCCATGGCAGCAGCAACACTTTCCTCCATGATACGTAGTCCTTCCTCCATTATCTCCATATGTTGGGTTAGGACGAGATAGTTGTCTTCCAACAAGCCAACACGGTCAGCGAGCGAAACGAACTCCCTCGCATGGGTCCGCGGTTCCTTACTCTTGCCGCGTCTGGACTGTCTGGGTGGTTCGGCCATGTTATCGGTGATGGCAGCATCCGATGACGACATGGTTCCCAGTTCACGAACGTCGCTCCGATACCAACTGCCACGGACTTAAGCGAAATTGCTTAAAAATCCCGTGCGGCGCTCGTCTTCCTTCGCGAAGTGAGCAAGCCTACACCGTCTCTTGTGAACTTGGACCTACTCGCCCAAAGTTGAAGTGCAAGAGAGAGAGTTTTGAAGAAGAGGAATTGTATTTCTGGAATTAGAAAAGTACAACTATTTCTTACTTGTCCTACAGGGGTGGAGGTCACATCCTTTTATAGACCACTCGCCGCCCAAATGCCTAATGAAAAGATGTCAAGTGGCGTACAAACATAAGCTAAAAGTGGAGGCTATGAGCTCCCAAGAGTCCTACATTTATTACCCTAGAAACTTGAAGAAGCCCATGACTCTTCGAGTTCCGCGTCTGATGTCTTAAGATTCGAAAATAAGCTTCTAGATGGATATAGTAAAACCTCACGAAGTGATTTTCCTTTGGAGTTTGGTAGTTTGTAAAAAAAAAATCCGCACAAAAAGTTTAGTCTCTGACAGGTAGCATGCTACCTTCTCTCAAAAAAAAAGAAACACAGCCTCAAACATGCCATCATCATATTCACTCTCTTGGAGTGGCAATTGTATATCATAAACTTTGTCAAATGAGTTTAGGAGTTGATGCAAGAGCAAGCACGCAAAACCACGGATTCAGTCCAATAATTTCCTGTTCAGTAATTGAGAACTGTGAGACTTCGCCTGCTGCTCTTGTATCTAATCAAGATACATTATTCTCAGGGCAAGGTGGTTTGGAATAATATGTTGATGATTCAGTAAAGCAAACCAACTTTTTCTCGAGCTGGAGTTTGTTGGCACCCATAATTTGATCCAGTTTCTTCCCTTCTTTCAGAAAAATGAACGTCGGAGTTGCTTGGATATCCCATGATGAACTCAATTCCTGAAAGGGGAAAAAAAAACAAAGAAAAACCCTGCTTTAAGAAGAAACTTCCAAAAGATGCATTTAGCACTTAAACAAAAGCCTATATGCATTGCAGAGAACACAAATTGGAAGCTTATATTCAGATAGCAACATCAATATACTCAGCTGCAGAGAAAATAACACTCAGAGCACCATGTAGAGTTAGCTACTTGAAGCTCATACATAAACTCTTCAGCATCAAACAGTTTTATTTTCCTCAATTGGCATCTCAAGAAGCCAAATGGATTCCAGTGAGATAATGAATCATTACTAGACAACAAGATTATTAATTTTCATTCCTTTTTATCTTCTTTTGGCATTTAATTGACATGAAATGAAGCATGAGTTGTTTCTGATGCTTATATAGTATTATCAGCAACAGTGCAAGAAAAACTAATGTAACAAAATTATTGAAAAAACCCACATACTGTTAAGTCAATATCAACTGTCAGGAAAACGAGTGATGGATACTTCGTCGATAACTTAGCGTATAGAGGTGCAGCATTTTTACACGGTTCACACCACGATGCGCTGAAGTTCACCACAACCTGAAGAAAAAGAAAATATATTCCTCATCGGTGAATCTCACGAAATAAGTAATGCTTTCATGAGACTCAATTGACCAGTTACGCTATAAATCGAAGGCAAATAATTAACTAGATCGAGTTCTAAATACGGCGGAGCTTAAGAGGAAAAGAGGGCACATACCAGGTTAATGCTTCAAGAAAAAACATTCAGGAGAAAAAAGTGCTGCAAATTACTGAGAACAAGGGCGAATTATACGTGTAATAATAAAGATAAAGAAAAAGATATCAAATCCATTAGATGTACATTAATTTCGAAGATGACTCATAAAATTTTTAGTGATTTTTCCAGTTGAGTTGCATGTCTACATTGTTTATAATAAGATGATGCACAAATCAAGCAAAGCTGAAGATCCTCTCCTAAACTATGATTTCTTATGTTTCTCCTTGTAGAAGTTGCATGCATGCTACATTGGTATGGAAACCATTTGCGCATAAAATTGCTTTTGAGGTACAATTTCGTAGAAAAGGAGCAAACAATGATCGACGTCAAGTGTGTTTAGCAAACAAAGAATTGATGATATAGATTCTCTAAAATCATCGATTTTTAAGATATGTACACCATCATAGGGATATGGAAATGCTTACTATTTTGCCGTCTTTACTTGCTTCTTCTATCTTCGCTTCCCAGCTTCCTTTGTCAGTTATGACATGAACTTTTCCAGCAGAATAATCCAGCTTTGGCTCACAATCAACATTGCTCTGGAATTAAGAGGGAAAAGTGTGACTGCTTTCACAAAGACAAATGAGAAAAGTAGTCATTCATTCAAACAAAATTGTAGCTGAAAATGAGACAAGAAAACTTACTGTTCCAAAGCAAATTCCCATTGATTCAAGAGAACCAATGAAGACAACAGGATTGCTTTCTTTTCCTGAATAAGAAAAGAAATAAACAATTAGTAAAGGTATCATCATCATCTACATCTCGAAAGCAGAATGATTTGGAAAAAGTTTGTACAGTTTGAGAAGAAGTTTTTATATATTAGCAAACAATTGAACAAATGGGCAGTGTTTGAATGTGAGCACTTGCAAAATATCACAAAGGGCGCAAAGGATGTGAAGAAGACAATACGTAGTAACTTCCTATTATCTAACTATTTTGGAAAGAAGAAAAAATAATTGCGTGAGAACAACAAGCGACGAGCATGTTACAAGAACAACTGAAATGCTTAATTGTCGTAAGCGTCGTAAGTAGTGTTGTAATAAAGATTGATCATTCTCATCGATCTACTTAATAGAGACCATATGAATCGTGATACATGTGTTCACAGGAGATCATAAAACAACAAAAACACCATCAAATAACGAATGTGCGAATCAAACTCATAGCTGCTTGAAAGTACGGAATATCAATCTGAGATAAATGATTTTTGAATAAACTTGACAGCACCGGCATAAGAAATATCGAAAAAGAAATACAGACCGTAAATACATGCAATTAAGATAGCAAATTATGCAAATTGAATTCGCAAATAGTCTCAGTAAATAGAGAATTAATTCGATAAAATAATAATAAAAAAAAAAAGAGAGAGGGGAAGAACATTGTTGTTATTGGAATGAGATTTACGAAAGCATGAAAAATCGGAGGGCCAGAAGAAGATCGAGGGAAGCAATCGACGGCCGGCCGGCGGTGACCGGTGATTCGTCGGTCCGGCCGATCGGCGAACCACGGAGGGCTGCATCCGGACGCAGCCGAGGTTATAATGCCGGTGGATCCGGACAACACAGAGTGGTTAGTCGTTAAATGACCAAAATACCCTTCAGTATGGCAGTTAATACCATTTATATAAGGGTATAGTGGTCCAACTGTTTTTTTTCCCTATTTTTGCATAGTTGTCTTTAGGGATGGCAATCAACAGTTTAAAACCTGGTTGTTTTGTAAAAAATTATTGTTACATATATATGTTAACACTTTATTATTTTCTTTTTTATTTCGTAATTAATTTTAGCCTGGGGGATCAGAGTCATCAGTATTTTAAAGAGTTTAACTTTTTACCGTAATAAGTCATGTTTTTTTTCTAGAGTAAAATGGTTGTATGTTTAATATATTATTCAAATCTAGTTTCGTAGTCCGATGAAAAAGTATTAATCAACTGCTCTGAATAGTGTTATATTAAATAGCGTTCATGGCTTATTTGGATTTTTTTATAAATATTTTTTTTTCTAAATGCCAAAAAAAATAATGTGGTAATAATAGATAATTGGATAAAATGTATGGAGTCCCCTCAATTTTTTATTAAGACCCCTTAATTACTTTTGATTTTGTAAAGTTGAGTATTTTTTGTTGATTAAATGGAGATTTTAGCAAGTTTATTTATAATTTCATCAAATTTACTATGTTTAATCACTTGTCAAAAAATAAAACTGGAGAAAGTAGTAATTAATAACCCAAATAATGAAATTTATTAAGGAACCTATTTTGCTTCTTTTCAGCCTTAACCTCAAATTTAACATTAAAATTCAGTCAAAAAGAAAAGGAAAAACATAAACACAGAGTCAAATTTAATAAAACAAAAGGTACAATTAAAATCAACAATCATGTAAGTGAAAAATGAATGCCAAATTCACTACAACAATCATCAATAATCAAGAAGAGAACAGCTGCATCTACCTGATTGCTCTTATGAGCAAAACAACTTCTTCCACCACAAGCATTGATCTATCATTGCTTCACTACACAAACTAATCCCTACAACATTAAATCCTTCCTCGATATTTGTCGATGCCCCCTCACGATTGTTGGCCGTTGTTGTTGTCCTTCCCCTTCTCCGACGATGGTCGGTTCTCCGAGTCGGAGTTCCGCACCTCCTCGATCATCCTAATCGTGTCCTCCATCCTCGGGCGTTGATCGGGAACCCTGGCGACGCATGCCATTGCAATTTGAAGCATCTGAACTAATTCTTCTTCGATATGCGGGTGCCTCACCAGATCCACGTCGAAAACTTCGGCCGTCCACTCCTCGCGGACCACCGACTGGACCCACCGAACCAAATCGACCACGTCGTCCCGCCCCGGCGACTGCAGTGGGGCCTTTCCAGTCAGCATCTCAAGGAGCAGGACGCCGAAGCTGTACACGTCGGACTTTTGGGTTGCTTTCCGAGTCTCGATAAGCTCGGGTGCGCGGTACCCGATAACGACCCGCGAGGTGGTGGCTGCGGCAGCGCTCATGAGTTGAGCGAGGCCAAACTCAGAGACGCAGGCGTCGAGGTCAGGCGTCAGGAGGATGTTGGAGGATTTGACGTTGCCATGGATGAACTTGCCACTGCCACCTTCGGTGTGAATGTGCGCGATCCCACGAGCAGTGCCAAGGGCGATCTTTAGTCGCGCTTCCCAGTCCAACGGGGTTCTTCCCGCAACTTTATTTCCTGTGGAATTTATTTTGAAGGGAGGACATGAGGGTTAATAGATTAATATGGAGATTTCAGCGTCGAATGTCTAAAATTTCTAGTTGAACAAAAGAGTGACAAGCAAAGTTATGGACAGCACTAGTCCATGTTTCTATACCAAATTCTTATAGAGCTTAAAGTTGCACACAAAAATTATCAGCTAATTGTAAAACTGCGCATTCTTAAATTACATACTTACAGCTGCACACAAAATCTCTTTTTTTTTCGCAGAAAAATTGTTCTCGATACTTTGTTTTTCTCTCTTCCAACTAAAATGTTTAATTGTCAAAGTAATACCTGTGCATATTATTGATGGACAGTATACTTAGCAGTTTTACGACTAAATTAAACCCAACAACCTATACCATCAAAGTCAACAAGACAACTACATTAGGTAGTTGATACACAAGCAGGTACCCAGATTTAGTAAGTGCTTCTTCTGTTTCATATGTCTGTTAAGGCCAAAACAGTTGCACCTGCAGCGCTTACCGACCCTATATAGGTTACTTGTTTCTTCTTTGGTGAGGAAAAAGCCAAGCGGTCGATTGTTGGTAAGATATGTTAATGAAGTAAAACATTATCAAGCAAAACTAGAAAATGGAAACAATACGACCAAATCAGCTTACTGATTATGAATCTTCTTTCCAATTTTTTTTTTTGTTTGTTTTGTCCAAAGCACTTCAATAAGCTTTCCTTTCATCAATTTAGATGCCAAAGTGTAAAGCGATAATGAAGAATAGTAAAACATACCGTGCAAGAAGGCGGAAAAGCTACCAGTAGGCACATAATCATATACAAGAAGCTTCTCATCCTTGGAGTAATAATAAGCTCGAAGCGGCAAAACATTCGGGTGCTGCCCAGCCCTTCCAATCATCTCCATCTGCTGTTCGAAATCTCTCTTCCCCACCACCACCTCCTTCAACCTCTTCACGACCACCGTAGTGCCATCTTCAAGGATGGCCTTATACGTAGTCCCATAGCTTCCTTTTCCAAGTACTTCGGCAGAAGCTCTCAACAAATCCTCCAGGTCAAAATTGTAGGAGCAACCTTCAAAGAACACCAATTTATTCTTCTCGGCTTCTTGAACACCACTGCTGTAGTCCTCTTTAGGCTTTTCTGCTCTCCCACCGGCAATAGCCTTGCCTTTTGAAGCTCCACTACTTTCCCTATCTTTCCTCTTGAAGACGCATATTAAGAATATGACTGCCAATATAAACAGTATGACCGATCCTCCTGCTGCAATAGCGATTATGACCCCAGTACTTAATCTTTTCCAGAAGCTCCTCTTATGCCTCGTAGGGGAGATCGATGGTGGAAATATAGGAGAAGGCGAAGGAGGAATTGGAAAGCACGATATCAAAGGTTGCCCACATAGAAATGGGTTACCCAAAAAGGAGTCAACTGGGAATTTCTGAAGTGAAGCCGGAATAGGCCCACTCAAATTATTGTTGCTCAAGTTCAAGCGTCTTAGTTTGGGAAGTTGAAAATCAGGAATGGGTCCAGTGAGGGAGTTGTTTTGTAGATACAATGAAGTAAGCCGAGTAAGATTTTTGATCGATAAAGGAATTTCTCCAACAAAGGTATTATATGAAAGATCTAGGAAACTTAAGTTCGAAGAGAGAGCAGTCGGTATAATTCCTGATAAGTTGTTGTGTTGAAGGTAAAGAGAGTGAATAGAGGGGAGAGATGATACATCGGGGGGGAGATCTTCAGTTAAGCGGTTGGATCGAAGGCTTAATACTTGTAATGCATCAAGCCTGCCTAGCGTGTCCTGCGGGATCGGACCGAAGAGCCCAACACCAGGTAATCGGAGGGTGCGAACGCCGGTTAGGGCTGTGTTACATGTAACGCCAGTCCAGGTACAAACTGGAGTGAAAGAGCTCCAATTGACCTTGCGACCATGCGGAAGCAAGGCGGAAAATGAAAGGAGGGCTTGTTTGTCTGAGTTAAGGTCAGCATTGGCAGCATTGGGAAGGTGTAGGAGAATGAGAACTAGAGAAACTGATGAAATGAGCGTGGAATAGTGCATGGCTCGATTTACAGATATTACAATAGCTTTAATTCCGCCATTCTTTTTGCTCCTGTTGCAGAGGAAAACAATGAAACAAATCAAACATGAGAAAGTTATCAGATTAATAAGTATAATCGTTCTCTTAATCTATCAGGCATAGAAGGAAATGAGAAGAACAAAAGTTTGAGAAAATTTAACAAAGAAATAAAGCTAATTGGTCCTTACTAAAATGTCAGCCTTACTAAAAAGAAGCTACCACTATGAGAAAAGGCAAAAAAGTGTCAATAGGAACCTTTAATGAGTTCCTACAACGACCTCCCAACACTAATTGCAATATCATATGTGATCTTTTCGTACTACTAGTCCGTTCGTTTGCACGAGTGCTGTTCGAGTAAAGTTGCTCAAAGAAACAAGGACAACTTTATTAAAAGCCCTTCGGCAGCTTCTTGCTGCAGCAGAAGCAGAAGCTCCAAAGCAGATTCCCACCATTGCAAAAGCTTCAGATCTTCTATTCGCCAGGCACCAGGCTGGCGATTCTCAAAGTAAAGAAGCTTTTCTAGAAGTCAGGCAAAACAAGGGCCTTAATGATATGCTCATCAACATATATAACAGTTGAGGTTCTTGCCACCAAAACACATCAGAATAATATCAAGTGTATGTGGGTGATATATTCTATGGAGGGGACCATTCCTACTGCTACTAAGAGAATACCACCCCCCTCTCTCTGTCTTTTCCTCTCCTGAAAATAAGCTTCTTTGCTTTAATTAACTTTGAAATGAAGAAGGGCAATTGGGTCATTTCCATTGAGGAAAAGAATAAAACTTCTTCACAAACAGCCACCTGGCTTTCTGGAAAAAGGTGAAAGAGGAAAGCAGACTCATCTCATGGTCTTGAGCTTAAGGGGGTGTTTGGTTCCTCGGAAAAAATAAGTTTTCCGCGGAGAACACTATTTTCCGAAGTTTACGAAAGCCAAAAAAAACTATCTTTTGTGAAAACCAAATGTGACGTATCCATCCTAAAATATACTCTAACTCCAGCACGATTAACTCTCTTAACCTCTTGGGACTGACTACCGCCTAAAATACTATAGACGGGCTAAGAAATTTAGCTTTATTATATCTTATATATAGGACTATTCCAAATCCTAGGAGTGTCACACCAAACTGACGGAAAATCATTTTCCAGTCAGAAAACTATTTTCTGGGATGATATTTTCCAGAAAACCAAACACCCCATGAAGGTGGATAAAGGAGCAAATGCAAAAAAGGGTAAAGGCCCTATAGAACTTGACACCAAGAACTTCATTTAAAAAAGAACTTTGGTTAAGCCTCAATTCAATGCTTAATAAATAATCATACAATGTTTACTAAAAGGAACAACTGATACCCAAAAAGAGGAGGCATCATAAAAGCAAAAGTTGGAAGACAAAACCAAAGAGTAAAGAGAAAAAAGATTGGAGCTTTGGAGCAACAGCAGGAACTTCACTAATTAATGCATTTTGGTAACATGGGCCAGGCTGGAGCATGATAATACTCACCCATCAAAAAAAAAAAAAAAAAAAAAAAAAAAAAGAAGAAGAAGAAGGAAAAAGACAATCAGAAACCTCCACAGTAGACAGAGAGTGATAGATTATAATAAGTTAAAGGACTAAAACGCAGGAATGGCCCCAGAACTATGCTATGAAAATAGAAAAATGTTGCAACTTAGCCCCTGTATTTTCTCCACCTAAACATTTCAATCCTTCAAAAAAGTAAAACTTCACGCATATGACACTCTAGTCTCTAGCTCCTGAACATCAAAATAATCTATTTTCTCATACAAAATTTGATATTTTATTTCTCATCCATTAAAATGACTACTAATTTTAGTTTAACCTGAATAAAATTTATAAAAAAAGTCATTTTACAGGAAAGTGTAATATGTATGAAAAATTTAAGAATTAAACACTTACAATATGAACCAAAAAAGGAATTATCCACATATAAAAAAGGATAAAAAATTGAAACTTACATGATTCAACGAGGAGAAAAATGAGAAAAGTGTCAGTAATTTCCTTGACCATTCTCGAGAGAATCACCGCCACATAAATTAAAGCCTATAAAAAAAAAATTTAGAGAAAAAATTAGTTTTATATATATATATATATATATATATATATATATATATATATATATATATACACACATATAAAATAAATTGGTAAAGCTACCAATTTGAAGCTAAAATGTCTCAGAAAATCATTTAAAAAACGAAATGCGCCCAAAATTTGGGGCAATAAACGAACCCTTTTTCCAATTCGCAGCATCCAAACCCTCGATTCGCCCCCAAAACGGAATCAGAGTAAAATAAGACCTCAAATTTCTTCAGTAGGATCGAATAGGGAGAACGAAACTTCTACATGAAGCATCGGAGCATAAAAGCTCTCCATTTTGGCCGAAGCGGAGCTGAAAAGCGTCCGAAAACGAAGTAAATGGCATGGAACTCACTGCATTCGTCGAAAAAACCTATCTTCTAGGGTTTGGACACGCCATTGGAGCCGAAATCGGTCGAATTCGGGAGGAAACGCGAGATCGCGGGGTGAAATCGAAGGCATTCCAAAGCGGAGCCGATTCCGCAGCTCCCCCACCCCGCCCCCCTCCCCCCCCGACGAGCTCCGAGTTCGAGTCTCAGCTCCCCGAGCCCACAACGCTCGAGATCGGGGTCGACTCACTGAGCTCGTCGCCGAGGTGAACTCGGAGCGCTTCACGCACTCGGCGCGACTCGGTTTTAGAGAGAGAGAGAGAGAGGGAGAGAGAGAGAGGGAGAGGTGGAGTGTGTTGGCATAAGAGCGAGTATGCGGTGGAGACAGAGGGTGAAATTACGGTTTTGTCCTTGGACACTGTGGCTGTGTCAACGTTGGTAGCGAGGTCACGTGCATCGCACGTGAGTGTGTGGACCAGTATATTGCGTGGACCGCGGTCTATAGACCCTCCTCAAGTACAAGCCATTTTTGAAATGGCCCCCTCAACTTAAATTCATTTCAACTAGAGATTCATTAATCGTATTATCAAACTTAATAGTTTTAAATTTTAATTATTGCTTACTCATAAAATCGAAACAAGTTAGTACTTGAGAGGTTTCATCAAAATACCTAAGTTGAGGGGTCTATTTCAAAATCAAACACCTACAATTTTTCAAATTTTTTTTAAAAATCTCATCCAACGGCTTATACACGTTTAGAAGTTCAAGGTCCACAGCGCGCGGTTCATGCAACGTTTTGATTCGATGGTGCAACGTTGGGAGATCAGAGCCGTCCAATCGGATTCGGATTGATCAGATGCTCATGATTGGCTAATGTAAGTGTGCAGGGGCCCACCAGCGCCAGGTGCTTTAAAAAGCGTTCACTAGACATGGCTATTTAAATAGTTGGTGAAATAAAAGAGATACATTTAAATTGTGTATGATACATTAAATTGTATATGGGTGGATCTTTAATTTAAAGTGAATGAAAATATTATAATGATAAACTTGTAACTAAATTGATGTACCTTAGTATCTGATTAGGGATGTCAACGGTCGGTTTAGAGATCGTTTTTTAAATAATTAAAATTAAAATTAAAATTAAGATTAAAATTAAAATCGAAATCGATATAATAATTCGATTCGTCTTGGTCACAATTTGTTTCAGAAAAAAGTTAGACTGAAATTATAAAAATGCGCTGCTTCGTATTTCAATAAAATTGTATAATATACGTATTATTATTTACCGAATAAATAAAATATATTTTGTGGGAAAAAAAGAATGTACGATTGGATCAAGCGCCGTTGGAGTAGTAGTTGTATTTCTGGATCATATATGTACAATATGACTAAATTCTTTTACTTCTTGGTAATTTTTATATCAGCTCTGAAATTTACTAGTTGTAGCATTTAGAACTGTTTACAAATATTTATGATGCTTAATGTGAATGAAACTTTCTGTATATGCGGCGAATTTATTGACGAGCCCGAGTTCCACCCTAATCCAAAGCGTAACAGATTAAGTTAGTGTCAGGGCGGTTCACAAAATTACTTTATTTGTTGCAACATCATTCTCTATTCATTTAACATTTGCATAGCCCTTTCAATTAATTTCTTTTCATGAATTAATGCATCAACCACATCAAATTTTAATTGAGATCCTACACAGTATTATTCAACATTTAATTAGGCATGTGTACATTGAAATACAAGTCATTAGCACATGAACTTAAGTTATAGATACCATTTTATACTTTTTCTAATGCTAATTTAGAGTTAGTTGTTATATGTATTTTTCACCTTAATTTAGATAAAATCTATTACACCGAACCCATTGAACTGGTGAATCAAAAGTGGCAAGTGGCGTGAAAATCTGTTAACAAGTCAACTGATTTGAAATAATCAGTTAAGATTAAGAATAAAATAAATAATCGGTCATCGACCCGATTAAGAATAAGAATGGAGAATAAAGAGATAAATAACGCTTAATATTAAATAGAAAAAATTATAGCCGCAAATCCCGTAATTAAATAACACGCAATGTGGATGAATGTGAACGGAAATGCACTACTATTGATTTTGAGACAGAAGAATACGTAATAACTTTTCAAAAAAATACGCCGCTATTCCTAATAATTTTTCGTTTAATACATCGTTACCTAAAATGACGATTAGTCCTAAGAGGAGTCGTAAATGTATAAATAAGTGAATTTTTTCAGAAAAAGAATTCTGCATTCTCGTAAGTCAGTGACCATCCCTATGTTTCAATATCTTCAATATCTATATTTACATCTTTTCTAGATAGATTTTCATATTGTAACCCTTTCTTTCGAGCAATATAAAGCGGACCGGCTAATCCAGCCGTATTGATCAATACCCGTTTGTCTCGGTTCGGCTCCTCCAAGTCAAACTTTATTAAGAGTTCGATTGAGAAAAATTCGACCGAGCGGATCTCTTCTCGGCCTAATCTTTTGACACGTGACACATCTGTTAGATGTGACTCGAAATCAGAATCGCTTCGATTTTGGGCTTCTGGTTCGCCGATGGTTTTGCGGTGCGACAACAAATTTGGTAAAATTTTTTGAGAAAGGAAATGGATATCCGCGGTGGAAGCGGAGAGTTTGGGTACGGATCCGATCCGATCCGCTAAGAAAAAAAAAACCCTAATTTTTTCTTTTGTTTGCCCTAGAGAGATCGAGCGATTGTACGAAGAACAGAACTCTTGTATTCCCTCTTTTCCACATAGTGAAATCTCTCCTCTTTCGCCCGTGGTTTTTTCCCTGCAAAGGGTTTTCCACGTAAATCTGTGTGTTATTTTTCTGTCGTGCAATTTTGGTTTTACTTCTCTGTCGTGATCGCCAATTGATTTTGTTTAGTTTGTGCGCTCGTTGCTAACAAACTGGTATCAGAGCCCTGTTCATCGATTAGGGTTTCTTCTCATCAATGGCGTCCATGAAGTATGATCTCCCATTGCTCGATCATAGCACAAGGTTTACGTTATGGCAAGTGAAGATGCGCGCAGTTCTGGCTCAGATGGATCTAGAGGATGCGCTGCTCGGGATGGAAAAGATGTCTGCATCCCTCAGTATGGCGGAAAAGGAGAAGATGAATCGGAAGGCTCTTACGCAGATCCAACTGCATCTTTCGAACGAGATCTTACAGCATGTCATTAAGGAGAAATCTGCTGCGAGCTTGTGGCTGAAATTGGAGTCATTGTGTATGACGAAAAGTCTTACCAACAAACTCCATCTGAAGCAGAAGTTATACTCTCATCGTCTGATTCAAGGTAAGAGTATAAAATCTCATCTCGATGGCTTTAAAGAAATCGTTACGGATCTGGAAATGCTGGAAGTAAAATATGATGATGAAGATCTAGCATTATTACTGTTATGTTCTCTACCATCTTCCTATACAAATTTTAGAGATACTATGCTTTATGGACGTGATACCATATCTTTGGAAGACGTCTCATCTGCCCTACTCTCGAAAGAGAGGATCGATAAGGAGATGAGTGGTACCACTGAAAGTCAGGCAGAAGGTCTGTTCACAAGAGGAAGATCCAAGCAGAGAAGTTTCGAAGACAGTAAAGGGAAGGCTAGGTCGAAATCCAGGCACAGAAACTTGATCTGCAATTACTGTAAGAAGAAGGGCCACATTAAAGCGGACTGTTTCAAGTTGAAAAGAAAGGAACAGACCGAAGGAAGAGGTGATCAAAGGGGAAGAGAAGGTTCAAAATCTGCTGAAGCCAGTGTAGCAGAAGACTATAGCAGCGAGGGGAATGTGCTGCTGGTCTGCGATGATCAATCCAGAGCCAGCACAGAGTGGATTCTTGATTCAGCATGCTCGTTCCATATGTGTCCCAACAGGGACTGGTTCTCCACTTTTGAAGCTGTGAATGGTGGGGTCGTTTTGATGGGCAACGATGCATCCTGCAAAGTTGTCGGACAAGGAACGGTGAATATCAAGATGTTTGATGGCATTGTGAGAACGCTTACTGATGTCAGGTACGTTCCACAACTGAAGAGAAATTTAATTTCTTTGAGTACCCTCGACTCTAAAGGATATAAATATACTGGTGGAGATGGAGTTCTAAAGGTTTCGAAAGGAGCCATTGTTGTGATGAAAGGACGAAGGCAGGAAGGAAAACTTTATGTGTTGCAAGGTTCAACTGTGACAGGTGGAGCTGCAGTATCCTCTTCATCTATGTCAGATTCAGATGTCACAAAGTTGTGGCATATGAGGCTAGGACATATGAGTGAAAAAGGATTGACATTGCTGAGTAAGAGAGGACTTCTTTGTGGCCAAAGTACAGGAAGTCTGGACTTCTGCAAACACTGCGTATTTGGGAAGCAGAAAAGGGTTAGCTTCAGCAAAGCAGTCCACAGAACAAAAGGAACACTTGACTACATCCATTCAGATCTTTGGGGGCCAGCACCGGTTCCCTCTAAAGGTGGTGCAAAGTACATGCTGACCTTCATCGATGATTATTCAAGGAAGGTTTGGGCATTCTTTTTGTTGCACAAGAATGATGTATTCAAGACCTTCAAGCAGTGGAAGATCTTGATTGAGAAGCAGACAGGAAAGCAAATTAAGCGCCTTCGCACAGACAATGGACTCGAATTCTGTTCAGGAGAGTTCAATGAGTTCTGCAAAAATGAAGGAATCGAGAGACATCGTACAGTTCCCTACACGCCGCAGCAAAACGGCGTAGCAGAACGTATGAACAGAACACTCATCGAGAAGACAAGATGTTTGCTTTCGAATGCAGAATTTGGTCAGGAATTTTGGGCAGAGGCAGCTTCTACGGCTTGCTACTTGGTGAATAGGTCTCCGTCGACTTCCATTGATCTCAAAACTCCAGAAGAGGTATGGTCTGGTCACCCTCCAAATTATTCTGATTTGAGAATATTCGGTTGTCCAGTTTATGCACATGTGAGTCAAGGAAAGCTAAAACCTAGGTCGAAAGAATGCAAATTCTTGGGCTATGCTTCTGGTACAAAGGGTTTTAGGTTGTGGTGTCTTGAGGATAAGAAAATTATAATCAGTAGAGATGTTAAGTTTAACGAGAATGATATGCTTCGCCGAAAGGAGGAGTCGCATGTTCCTTGTGATACAGGTACAGATACAGGTGCAGATGCAACAAAGAAATTTGTCGAGTTGGAGTATCAAACAAACTCTAAAGTCCAGATCACTCCGGCATCAGGTATCACTTCAGGCGATTCTGTTCCTGCGGAGCCTCAGGCACCACCACAGACAGACACATACTCTATAGCTAGAGATCGACCGAGGAGGCAGATCAGACCACCGCAGAGATATGAAGGCACGGATCTGGTGGCCTATGCTTTTGTGACTGCACAAGAAACAGATGCACTTGAGGAGCCATCTACTTACACAGAGGCAGTCTCATGTACTGATTCCGCTAAGTGGATGCTCGCTATGGAGGAAGAGATGGAATCTCTTCATAAGAATCAGACTTGGGATTTAGTGAAGCTTCCTAAAGGAAAGAAAGCTGTTCGATGTAAATGGGTGTTCAAGAAGAAAGAAGGCACACAGGGAACTGAGAGTATCAGATACAAGGCTCGATTGGTGGCAAAAGGATACAGTCAAATTCCAGGTGTCGACTTCAATGATGTCTTCTCACCAGTGGTGAAGCATACATCCATTAGAGTTTTGCTCGGTTTGGTCGCCATGGATGATCTAGAACTTGAGCAACTAGATGTGAAGACAGCTTTTCTACATGGCGAATTAGAGGAAGAGATCTATATGCAGCAGCCCGAGGGATTCACAGTTGAGGGAAAAGAAAATCATGTGTGCAGATTGAAGAAATCGCTTTATGGATTAAAGCAATCTCCAAGGCAATGGTATAAGAGGTTTGATTCTTTTATGATTAGCCATGATTTTCATAGAAGCAATTTTGATAGCTGTGTCTATATAAAGAAACAAGTTGATGGTTCTTTCATTTATCTTCTACTCTACGTGGATGATATGTTAATTGCTGCTAAGAACATGGCTAACATTGATGAGCTTAAAGATCAGTTGAAATCTGAATTTGATGTTAAGGATTTAGGTGCAGCGAAGAAGATACTTGGTATGGAGATAAAACGGAACAGAAGTGCAAAGAAACTACAGTTATCTCAGAAGGCATACATTCAGCGTGTTTTGGAACGGTTCTGCTTAAAGGATGCCAAGCCAGTAAGTACCCCATTCGCTACACATTTTAAACTTTCAACTGATTTAGCACCAAGAACAAATGAGGATAAAGAATACATGGAACGAGTTCCTTATGCCAGTGCAGTCGGAAGCATTATGTATGCTATGGTCTGTACGAGACCAGACCTTGCGCATGCTGTTAGTGTGGTAAGCAGATACATGGCAAATCCAGGAAAGCAACATTGGCAAGCTGTGAAATGGATTTTGAGGTATTTGCGAGGTACTACAGATGCATGTTTGGAATTTGGGAAATCTGAAGCAAGCCTAACCGGTTTTGTAGATTCTGATTATGCAGGAGATCTTGATAAGAGAAGATCACTTACCGGTTATGTTTTCTCACTTGGTGGATGTGCAGTTAGTTGGCGAGCTTGCTTACAACCCACGGTTGCATTATCCACGACGGAGGCTGAATACATGGCAATTACAGAGGCTGTGAAGGAAGGCATATGGTTGAGAGGCTTATTCAATGAATTAAGCATAAGCATTGAAAAAGTTACAGTATTTTGTGACAGTCAGAGTGCTATTTATCTGACAAAGGACCAAATGTTCCATGAGAGAACAAAGCATATTGACATCAAGTATCACTTTGTTCGCGAAGTTTTTGCTCAAGGTAAAATTGCGGTGAAGAAGATTAGCACATTGGAGAATCCAGCTGATATGTTGACAAAGCCTCTTCCGTATGTCAAGTTCAAGCACTGCTTGGACTTGATTAGCATTGCTTGCTGATTGGAGTGCCCTTAGGGGCTTGTGGAGAAGGTGGAGAGTTATCACTGATGTTTTATTTAAAGGGAATTTCGAGTCAAGGTGGAGATTTGTTAGATGTGACTCGAAATCAGAATCGCTTCGATTTTGGGCTTCTGGTTCGCCGATGGTTTTGCGGTGCGACAACAAATTTGGTAAAATTTTTTGAGAAAGGAAAATGGATATCCGCGGTGGAAGCGGAGAGTTTGGGTACGGATCCGATCCGATCCGCTAAGAAAAAAAAAACCCTAATTTTTTCTTTTGTTTGCCCTAGAGAGATCGAGCGATTGTACGAAGAACAGAACTCTTGTATTCCCTCTTTTCCACATAGTGAAATCTCTCCTCTTTCGCCCGTGGTTTTTTCCCTGCAAAGGGTTTTCCACGTAAATCTGTGTGTTATTTTTCTGTCGTGCAATTTTGGTTTTACTTCTCTGTCGTGATCGCCAATTGATTTTGTTTAGTTTGTGCGCTCGTTGCTAACAACATCACATCAGAAAATTAATTCAGAGGCCGATCGCGGACCGAACCAAGTCAGCGGTCAGCGACGCATTTCGCCCCAACACAAAGTAAAACTTAATAAATACACAAGGGTACCTCTCTTACTATACCTCTAATAGTAAGATTAAAAATACCATTAATTAATTATATTTTTAATTGTGTGGTTAGTGAGCAACCTCTCTTGCAAGGGATATATAGGTTGTATGTGGGTTAGCCTATAATTAAACATCAAAAAAATAAAATAAAATTTATTATATATACATGCCCTCAAAAATGTATTATTTTTCTCTCACATAAATACATAATTAAGTGGGGACTAAGACATGTATAGATAAGCATGATTAGTCCAATATAACCTACCATTGACTTAGTTTTTCTCTTATATTTAAATGCTTTATTTCTAATATTATTTTACTCCGTTTCTCTCGTACTTTTGTGTTAGGTGAACTAATTGTTTTTCTCTAAAAATTTAAAGCTAATCTAATCCCTAATATTATATAAACTGAATTAGTTCTTAACATTACGTAATTTATTATAATTCCTAACTATTGAATATTAACGTGTCACTGAATCTTCTTTATTATTTTAAAATCAGTCACATTTCTGTCGTAATTATAATAATTTAAAAAAATTAAATAAAAAGTTATAATAAATAAAAATACGGGGATCAAAATACGACACGGCTCTAAAGTCTAAAGACGAAAAGTGTAATTTAGCTGTTGCAACATCATACCCTATATGGATTTAAAAGCTCCAACATCATATTTGGAGCTTTAAATTAATTTCCTTTCATGAATTAATGCACACCAACCACACCTTTTATTTTAAATGTGTGGAGCATGTTGTTTTAAACATTACCTGCTTCTTCCTGAAGAATTTATGCTGTCATAAATGTTTAAAAAATTGCTGTGAAAACAAAAACAAAAGATGGGAAGCTTCCTATGACTCTCACAACTAATTATTAAATGTATATGTCCTTTTTTTTTTGAAAAAAACATTTATGTGTTTAGTAATCTTTACAGATAAAATATTTGAATCTCTAATATTTTTGTCACGTGGTAATTTTTTCTTCACCCTCATCAATTTTATTTTTTTATTAAAATTTAAAACTCATGTCTTTTTATTTTTTATTTTTATTTTTATTAAAATTAAAGAACAAAATTAATAGCCATATCTTTTAGTTAATTAATTTATAAATTAATTTAAACCTTTTTATTTTTTTACTAAATGTTAAAATTTAAAACTCATGTCTTTTTATTTTTTACTTTGATTAAAATTAAAGAGCAAAATTAATAACTATATTTTTTAGTTAATTAATTCATGCATTGATTTAAATATTTTTATTTTCTTACTTAAATCTTAAAATTTGAAACTCTCTTTCATTTTCCACTTCAATTAAAATTAAAGAACAAAATTGATAGCCATATTTTTTAGTTAATTAATTCATGTATTGATTTAAATATTTTTTGAAAAAAATATATGTTAAATATTTTTATTTTGGAAAATCGAAAGGACGCGGAATTTTTTTATTCTACGCATAGATTATAAATTTAGAAAATCGAAATGATGCGGTTCCTTTCTTCATCCTACACGTAAATTATAAATTTAAAAAATCGGAGGTATGCAAGATATTATAATTTTTTTTTAACAGTATATGAAATTTTTGAAGCCTCCGGAAAAGAAATCAAATGATTTTTTTTTTTCTCCGAAGCTCTTAATTAAGGATAAGATTTTTTTTTTCTTTTTTCGTTTCTTTTTTTTTTTTTGTGTCGAAACACTTTTTGAGAATCTCGATCATTGAGATATCGCCGATAATACTATATTCCCCTGTCTTTTTTTTTTTTCTTTTTTTTTTTCTTTTGATCTTATTTGATTCCGAATCATCTATTTTGTTCTTTTTATAAATTCAATTTTATATTATATACAAAAATTTTACACTTTTTTATTTTATTAATAAAATAATATTTACCACCGTATCACGCGGGTTACTACACTATAAATAAATAAATTTTTAATATTTTTTGCCACGTAGTAATTTTTTTTTTACCCTCAACAACCTCATTTTTTTATTAAAATTTAAAACTCATGTCTTTTCATTTTTTATTTTAATTAAAATTAAAGAACAAAATTAGGAGTCATATCTTTTAGTTAATTAATTCATACATTGATTTAAACCTTTATATTTTTTTACTAAATGTTAACATTTAAAACTCATGTTTTTTTATTTTCTACTTTAATTCAAATTAAAGAGCAACATTAATAACCATATCTTTTAGTTAATTAATTCATACATTGACTTAAATATTTTTATTTTCTTACTTAAATCTTAAAATTTCAAACTCATGTCCTTTTATTTTTCACTTTAATTAAAATTAAAGAACAAAATTGATAGCCATATCTGTTAGTTAATTAATTCATGTATTGATTTAAATATTTTTTTGACAAAAATGTATATTAAATATTTTTGTTTTGAAAATTCAAAGAAACGTGAAATATTTCTTCATCCTATGCATTGTTACAATTTTAGAAAATCGAAGATATGTAGTTTCTTTCTTCATCCTACACATAGATTACAAATTTAATAAATCGGAGAGATGCGGGATATTATGACTTTCTTTAAGAGTATATATATGAAATTTTTGAAGCCTCAAGGAGAAAAATGGAATAAATTTTTTCCTCCAAAAATATATATATATATATATATATATATATATATATATATATATATATATATATATATATATATATATATATTTGTTGAAGCACTTTTTGAGAACTCGATAATTGCAAGGTAGATACTACTCTATTCCCTCTCTTTCTGTTTTTTTTTTTCTTTTTTTTTTTGTTGATCTTATTTTATTCCGAATTGTCTATTTTGTTCTTTTTATAAATTTAATTTTATATTATATATAAAAATTTTATATTTTTTTATTCTATTAATAAAATAATTTTTACCGTCGTATCACGCAGGTTACTACGGAATTAATACAATTGTATTATGAAATGGATGGTACAGGGTAAGCCTTTTGTAATGTAATTTCAAGAGTCTTTACTTGTAATCTAATCACTATTTATAGATTAATTCTATTTATTCCATTCGATAAATTCAATTTAGATTCTCAAAAATATTATCACTATAATTTGTACATATAATATAGGGATAATATTCTCTTGATACTTCACAAATATTTTATTTAATTATTTTTTAATATATATTTTTATATTTTTTTGTTATTTAAAAATACATTTGCTATTAGTATCTATTAAGTTATCTCGAATTAAATTCAAATTAAATTTTTATCAGAGTTATAAAAATTAAAATATATATTTTGCCGCTAACATAAGGAAGAAAAGTTGATGACAGTAAAAAATATATATATATATATTTGAAAAGGTCAAAAATTATTAGTTTTTTAATTTATAACTTAAAGATAAATAAAAAAATGGGTGACAGTTGAAACGCATATTTAAAAGAATAAAATAATAATTTTATAGAAATAAATTAACAAAATCTAACTCTAAAGTAACAGTAAAAAAAAAAATTTAATATCAAGAATATCAAAGTTTTTTAAAAAATATATAAATAATTGTCCCTAGAATATATTCAAGTAATTTATATGAAAATTATCAAATAACTTTACCAACACCTCAACAATCCATAAAATTTTTATTGAAAAATTCAAAACATTTCTCATTAAAATATTTTTTGTTAATAATGTTTTTTTTTTTCACCTCTCGAATTTTGAATGAGAGACAAAAATAAGTACAATCATGTTCCTTAAAATAAAATAAAATAAAATAAAAATAATCTCACTTATTGAGGCAACGAACTTCAAAAACTAAAGCCCTTGGAGCCAATCATAAAGCACAAAGAAAAAGATATAAGAATTATCATGGACTTTTAAAAGGTGTACGGAGTTTACATTAAAAAAAAAAAAAAAAATGTCATGCTTTTTTTTTTTGTTTGTTTTTATTGAGCATTGCGTATTAGATCTGTCATGGTAGCGTGGTTGGGAGGCAAAATTAAATAAATAAATAAATAAATTAAGATGTTGATTTCTTTTGTACACATAGATACTAGGGCTAGTAATTCAGTTTTTTTTTTCTTTTTTTTTTTGGAGTCAATTCGTGTTTCACTCAAAAATACAAATCGCTCATTTAATAAATAAATTGAATATAAGCTAAATTTTTTAGTTCGAAATCTTAACCAACAGAGCATAATAATTGTTTCATATTTGATTCAACATAGCTCGAATATATATATATATATATAGTATCAAGTTATTGGTACTATTAAATTTCTACTCTTAGATTAATTCTTCTGATCATTTTCATTAGTTAGATTTTACTATTTCTCCAACCACCTATTAAATTCAAGGGACCCACTATCATCTCAACCACACATCTTTTAATCCAAGGGTTAAAAACTTAATAGCGCCAATAACTTGGTACTATTAATAGTATTCCAGCCGTGTTCTCTCTCTCTCTCTCTCTCTCTATATATATATATATATATATTGAGCTATAATATTTTTTAAAATATTAAAAAATTATGAATGATTGTTATTTGTGGGATTCATTATTGTGCATAATTCAAGAATTATTAAGATTAGCTAAAATTATTATAATACTAACACATTGATGCTTCTAAAAGCATTCCAACTGGACTATATATATAATTGAGCTTCTATATTTTTAAAAGCACAGTGTTATTGATATTTGTGAATTTTTAATTTTTTGATGAAGATTTATACGATTAGAATAATAGTGGTTTCTAGAATTTAGTGGATGATTAGTAGACTAGTATAATCTAAGGGATATAATTGGTCAAAGAATTAGATTTAACGATGAAAAACTTAAAAACACCATACCCGAATTCTCTAGAGAGAGAGATAGATGCTATTAGTAATAAACGAGTTCCGTTGTCATTCATTTGTTTTTGATGATAGAGCTTCTAAAACAACGTTTTGTTCTGTTAAATATGATATAGACCATTAAAACTATCTGTAAATTAAATTTTATATATTTTGGATATTTTTTCCTTGTCCATCAAGTGAACATAAAATTAAACAGTTAAAATTGAATATATTTAAAATGTGATGATAGGAGTTCTATAATCAAGACCGAGAGTATAAATTTTATTTTAAATAATTTAAATAATTTTCTAACCGAAATTTAATTAATTTATATTTTTTTTATACTATTAAATAAATAAAAATTTTATATCTATTATTGAAATTACAAATTTTATAAATTTTTAATCATTTCGATTTATAAATTTCATCGTAAAAAATAAATAACTAACAACAAAATCTATGTGTATTTTAGCTCAACACTAAATATATATAATTAAATAATTAATAAATTAATTTTTTGGGAGACATGATGACATATGCAAGGCCACAAATTGCTTATACGGCACGAGTGCCCCCATCTAATGATGTATGTTTGTTTGAAATTGAAAATAATAAATAGTTTTAAATTATCGAGAATAATGAGAAAGAATGACATTTTGGTAAGCTAAATGCTTTTTATAATTTCTATTGAGATGTACATTTTACACTTTATATATTTTAGGATGAAATTAATTTTACTCGTCATATCAAAATGATGAGTGAATGAGTGTCCACTTTAGAATAGGTATGATGTAAAATGTGCATTTATTATTATTATTATTTTTCTTTTTTAAGAGAGATTTTTTTATTGTTGCAAAAAGTATAATTATGTTGTAAGACCTAATCGGCTTAGTTGCTGTGGCCGAATCTCTATTCGCTTTTGTAATGGATCTGATCCCACCTAGCTAGAGAGGGTATAAGTTATTATTATAATGATTTTGTAAGAATATACTAGTAATCGACTCTGACCGAAAAGAAAGAGCTTGTTTTGTAGATGGAACTCGCATTTGACCTGTTGGTCTAACTAGTTACAGGATCAATGCCAATAATTTGGTTTGGTTCATTGTGGTTGTGTGTAGATGGACTTTGGAATCTGCAGGTGAGAGTCCGACTGTTACATCTCCACCTACGCCTGATTGAATTCGCAATAGAACTAAAGTGGTCGAAGAGTCGAACCACCTTAAGCCGCGAAGTATCTCAGTGCGGAGCTATACGTACTTGATTCGATCAGGTTATATGCCAAAAAAATAAACTTTTTGCGGCCTTAGTGTAGATGATAAATGCGTTTATCATGATATGAAAATTCAAAAAAAAAAAAATAGTAGAACAGAAGAAAGTAAAAGAATCAAGCATATCAAACTTTACATAGTGAATCACTATCATTGAGGACCGAAAGGCTCAGGGAGAGGCTCGAGCCGGTGATCGAACACGGAGCACTCGTCAGACCTGTCGTCGACATTGTGCAACCAATTAGTGTTCTTCACATCCTCTCTCAGCAACATCGAGTCGTAGCGGAAGCTACCGTAGATATCGATCTCGTTCATGATATCCTTTGTTGCAAAGTTTTCTCTATCGGGAGAGTTATGGGCTGTGCTGCCGTTGTTGCATGAGCTTCCTCTGTTGGAATCCCCAGAAACTGTTCCATTGCTATTTCCATTTTCAGAAAGGAGTTCGGACTTGTTAGGGATTACGGAGTCTGGTGTGCGAACCGGTTGGTGTTTTCTGGCAGAACTGCGGATGCTGCGAGGGAAGAGGGATGTGCCCCGGATGCCGCCAATATTTTGTCGAATGTCCTACAGTTAGAAGCAGTTGGAGGCATTAGGAATTTCAATACTTAGAAGTTGAATGATTAGATCTACTATAGCAGGGGCTAAGATAGTAATAGAGATCATATTGTAAATTTTACTAACTCCCCTGCAGTGATGCAACTCAAATGACCTGACCACCTTACCATCTTGAGGTTGTTCCAGTTGTCCGTTAGAAATCGACATTAAAATTGATCACAAGGCTCATTGAGAATATTGTAAATTTTAAACGAATTGCATGATTGTCATACAGGCACTTTAAAGTTCAGTAAAATACATACCATGTGCCTGATGGCCATTTCAAGCGAATTCTTCGAGATTGTCCTTCCAAATCCAGCGTTCTCTGTAGCTTTCGTTGCGGTCTGCATGGCTTGCTGCCCATTGTTGATCAAAGGAACCTTTGAAATGTTCTCCGGAAACTTATTCCGAGCAACAACAGGGAATGAGATCCTCTTACTTGAGCTCAAAGCAGCCGCTGGTTCGGAATTAGGGGATGACCTTACTGTCAGAGCCATTCCTGGGCGTGCTCTTCCTGCAGAAGCCGGCCGTTCGGGCAGCTTAGTTTTTAGATTCGGTGGTGTTTCAGTCGGAAAATCGGGGATATCAAGTGGCTGAACTGGAGTTCGAGGCTGCAGACTAGGGGAGCTCGGGCGTGACGAAGGTGCAGAACTCCGACCGCTAGGGATCGGGCTTCGCTGGGCAGATGTTACACTTCCAGAAGTCCAAATCTGCCCGACCGACTGTGATCGGCCTGGGATAATAGGCTGGCGAGTGGGGGTTGATGGCCGGGAAGCAGACGGGGCACTGAAGAATTTTGAATTTGAATTTTGAATTTGAAGGTAGGGGTAATT